>RJWM01012223.1:0-57249 GCA_004363535.1 Dasyprocta punctata | reverse complement strand
TAATGGGAGGGTCCCCGTTATGCAAACACTTGAGAACCCCAGGAGTGAACCCTGGGTCTGACACAGCGGGTGGGTGCTGAGGTGGGCCATGGAGACAGGACTGGGAAGAGGGTGGGGAGTGCTCTGGATGCTGGAGGGGCCCAAGTAAATGTGGAGAGTGCAAATGGGAGCCAGGCAGGGAATCACAGAAAGCCGATTACGTGCAAACGCAGCTGAAGAATGTTTGGCACGTGGCCCTGGGTGACAATTTCCTTGGGGATTTCAATCCTTACTCAGTCCCACTTTGACATCACATCCTTTAATGTAAATTAGAGCCAGCCTTATGTTATGGAGAAGTACTAGTCAGCTTTCCATGACTGTGACAAAATAACTGCCTAGACCACTAAGAGGAGGAAAGATTTATTTTGGCTCATGGATTCAAAAGTTTCAGTCCATGCTTAGCCAGCTCTGTTGTTTTAAGAGCCCTGATGAGGCAGAGATATCATGGCAGAATGCTGTGTCAGAGGAAAAGCGCCCACCTCATGGCACCTGGAATGCAGAGAGGATGAAGAACCCAGAGAGTACGGGTTAGGAGCCAGCATATTTCCCAGTGCCACCCTTCTAGGATTCACTCCCTTCAACTAGGCCCCCTAGTCTGTATCCATTGCCTCCTAATAATGCCATTAAATTATGGCCTCATCAGTGAATTTGCCATCTGAGGCAAAAAGAGCCTGCATTATCCAGTCACTACCCGAAGCCCATTAGGATGTGAGCCTGACACCCAATAAGCCTTTGGGGGCCACATAACAGGATTCTAACCATAGCTGGACCCTTAAAATCTATCTAATGATATGGTACATTTTGCTAATGGGGAAGCATACAACCCTTATGAAAACCACACTTCATGGTAGGTAAGCTGGAATAGCCTGAACCATATCTTGACTCAAACCTCCTATGTATCAAGGAGCTGGCCAAGATGCCCAACTGCCTGTATGAGGAGTAGAGTAAAAGGATGAAATAAGAAACAGAGATAAGTTTAGTAATGCATGAAGTGAGGCTGGGAGGTCAATGCCTCAGACCAATGCCACAGGATTGGCAGATCACACAGCAGAACAGCCACTATTTATTGGGCTTATACAATGATAAGAGGGGCTATCAGAAAATTCAAGGTCAGTGGAAGACTCAGAGGTCAGTGACTGGATGTCTCAAGAGGACAGTGATGATCTTATGCTAAGAAGGGTCTTTCCCTGGAGTGTTTTTTAACCTTAGTGGTCTTAGTTTAGCCTTAGTGGTTGGGAGAGTAAGGCCAATCCCTAAAGAGCTACTGGGAAATATCAAAAGGATAACACCAATATTCCCCATCTTCCATTTATCCCTTAGGGTAGTAGGCAAACTTAGTCATTGCGTACTTGTCCTCCCCAATACATTATCACAAATGTATTCTCTATCCATGGCAGACAGCTTGACAAAATCCAGCTCTCTCTACATGGTCACCTACCTTGTCTCCTATTTCTTTATAGGCCAAGCTTAGGGCAGGCAGTTCCATGTGAGATGAACAAGATGACACTCAAGGAGTAGTTTTTCTCAGCACACCACATAGGTTTCATTTAGAGTGCTCACTCTACTACTCATAAAGAATGATCAAGCCCTACTTCCCCAGAGTAGGGCATCAAAAGTTGGAATACTAGAAAGGAAGGTGGAGAGAATGAGGAAAATAAACTGAAAGAGCAGATGAGAACAGTTTTTTGTTACCCTGTGTGAAAAGACTGTAATCACCCAGAGACAAATAGCCTGAAACTATTTCCCAATTCAAGCACTGGCATCACCATCAGTGGTGACTCTGAATCTGGGTTGATGAAAAAGGCTGCACTTCGTGAACAGGTCTACAAGTCCCTAAAGTAGTCACTTTTGTGAATAATTACTGATCAGCCACTTAATCATAAGTCACAAGGTATCCTTCAACAAGCAAATCATACCTTGCTTAATGGACTTTCTTTCTTTCTCTCTTACAGAAAAGATCAAGGACTTGTTTCCGAGTGGGACTCTCCAGAGTGATACCCAAGTGGTTCTGGTGAATGCTGTCTATTTCAAAGGGCAATGGGATCTGAAATTTAAGGAAGAAAACACTGTGGAAGGAAAATTTTGGCTGAACAAGGTATTGACTACATTTTATTTCCTTAATGCAAAGTAGTTTCATGGAGAAAGTTAATATACATATGTGATGGCTATACTACATATAGGTAAAAAATAAAATGTGTCATGAATATTGCTTCAACATTTTATTTTTGAAAATGTAGTTAGGAGTGCATGAAGAAGTTTGTCCTATGTTTAATTTAGTGTCTACTTGTTTGCATTTATTGTAGGATACAAGCAAATCTGTGAAGATGATGAAACAAACGAATCGTCTAAAATTTGCCTCCTTGGAAGATGTGCAAGCCAAGATCCTCGAAATACCATTTAAAGACGAAGCTCTGAGCATGCTTGCGCTGCTTCCAGATGAAGTAGATGGCCTGCAGAAGGTACAGCTTGCACTGAATTTCTGCTTGCTATTGTTCAAGAAGAGAATAGCTTTTAAATTGACAAGAAGAGAAAAGCTTTTAGGGCAAGGTATCAAAAAATAATGAAAAATTCAACAAAGAAATGATGTTTTACCTTTTTATTTAAAATATATTTTAGAGCCTAATATATCCTGATGGACAGTTAATCAATAATTGAGTAGATACATTAAATTTCAATTTGATGTTATTAAAACAAATGCATAATTGATACAGTGAAATAGCAATGTGTGAATCTTGCAAACATGGCTAACAAAAAAATTAATAATAAAACTACTTACACAGAATGAGGATCAGAAAATAAGGAGTATTTAAAATGACACATAGGTTGGTAACATAAGGAATAATGATATATAGTTGATTTTGTACAAAAGTAATGACTTAGCTTTGAATGTGTCTGTGGACACTTTTACGCATATCATCAAATAAATATATATTCTGGACTGTTATTTCTGCTCCCTGGAATAATATCTCATAAACTGAATCATCTGTATAGTCAGTGTATTGCTAGAAGACGGATTTCCATGTATTCCATTCACTGTTAAAATGTGATAGAGGACTACAGTTAATCATATCAGTTTCATTTTTTCCATTATTTTTAGCTTGAAGATAAACTTACTGGTGAGAAATTAATGGAGTGGACCAGCCACATGAGTACAAGAGAGGTGCATTTACACTTTCCTAGATTCAAAGTGGAAGAGAGCTACAGCCTCGAATCCATATTGAAAGACATGGGAATGGTAAAAGCCTTCACTCCAAAGGATGCTGACTTGTCAGGCATGAGCGGAAATAGGGGGCTAGTTGTATCTAAGGTCAGGCACAAGTCGTTTGTGGAGGTCAATGAAGAAGGGACAGAAGCTGCTGCTGCTACTGGAGTGACAGTAACTGAAACTTCACTACCAATATATGAAGACTTCCGCTTTGATCACCCTTTCCTGTTTTTTATCAAACAAAAGAACAATAATATCCTCTTCTTGGGCAGACTTTCTTCCCCTTAAACATCATGTCATGCTTTGGGGAGAAAGTTCAAAGAATTGTTTCAGTAAATTGATGGCTTCAAACAGTTGGTTCTCTTGGCTCCTTGTTTTTTCCAGGCTTATAGATGTAACTAAGAATCCAGTGGTTGAAATAGTAAGACTTTCTCTTTCTCTTTCTACAGACATATATAAATCCACTGTTTTTGCTGTAAAAACTCTCATGAGGACTAAATGCTTACTGTTAAAATAAAACAGTATTTCAATATGACATATCCTAAATTTGACATATGATTTTGTTTGTGACCAGCTTTATTTTTTATATTTTAAAGATAGTAAAATCCAACAAAACGTAACAGAAAAAAATCAATCAACACAAAGCAGTAGAACTTGTACAGATCTTCAAGGAAAGATACTATGAAAACTACAGCTACTATAGTATATCTTGTTATTTTCAGAATAGTTGACCATTCCATCAGGTATAGTAAAATCAAACCAAGAACAAAACACAATAAAAACAGAGTATGAAATAAAGCAAAAAAATTAATCAGAATAAAGCAAAACAATGAGAACAACATTGAACCTTAATGACAAGACAGAAGAGAATCCCCCATATTTGCTACATTGCATACTGTCATCTTCCCAAGAGATGCTCAGACTGCCGGCCCCAGGCCTGCAAAATCAATACAAGTATTTAGTTGCTTTATGTACCTTAGTTGCTATCGACTTAGCCAGTCCTCCAAACAAGCAGGTTGTTTACGGGGAGCGGGGGAGGGATGTCCTTGATTCTTAGTCAGGATCATTCTCTTCCTGGAGTCCAAACCGGTATTGCACACACCAGGAAGGCAGGCTAGTTGTCTTCTGGTTGGAGCCTCTCTAACCCAACATCGTGGGTTCTCAAGAGGCATATCTTTCTCTTCCCGGAGTCCGCACCAGTTCACACTTGCCAGGAAGGCAGGTTAGCTGTCTTCTGCTTAGTTCTTGTGACCAGTTTTAAAAGAACTTTGTAAAAATCATTTTTCTTCAAACTGTTTAACTTCAACTCCCACGACAATTTAAAATACAGTGATACTTTGTACATAACTTCTGTAACAGGTGCCCTCATATTTTTAAATTTCATGATTCTATAAAATACATTATCTGTAAACACATTATATACAGGCATTATTCTATGAAATACATTTTGCCATGATCAATAAAATAATGATCTATTCAAATAAATTGTTCATTTACCTTTTTCCTGTTCAACAAACTGCAAGTGTCCTATCACACATAAGAAAGATAAGTGAGGAATATATTCATCAGGGGGAGTAAGATGGTGGATTAGAGACACTCAGGACCTATCTGCTGCTTCAGAGGACTGAATCACGTCAGTTGGGGTGAAGTCCCATGTCAAGGCTGAGATTCCTAGGAAATTTCTGGAGTGCACGCAAAGAGTCAGTGCCCAGGTGAAACCCAGAAGATTGATTCTGGGAAAATGAGAGAAATGGGGTGTCCTGACAAGGAGGGCTCTACTGCTTGGTGGAGGAGAGGGAGCGCCCCTTCTGTGGCTGTGAGTGGCAGCATCTCTGGAACCTGCACAGCACAGAGCCCAGCACAGAGTAGACAAGCAGTGAGAAGAAACAGGAACTTGGGATTTGCACGGGGAACAGGTACTGATAATGGATTTGTGGACACTTCGCAGGTTGTCTTAACAAGGATCTCAGTGTCTGAACTCACTGCTTGGAAGATCAGAAAACCCCTTCAATTTTATTTTCCCAGATCCCAGCAACTCTTCCCTTCACTGACCCAGAGGGCATGTGCATGGTAAACAATAAAGTGTCCCCAAGGGTAGTGACCAACACAAAACCTCTGTGAGTTACAGGCAGGGCAAAGTGGACTCTGCAATGTGGGAAAAGGGGAAGGTACCTCCACGTAAAATTAGTCGTTTGATCTCTGTGACACAGAGCAACATGAATTGTGCGTGGATTCCTGAGGGGTCGCGTTAGGGAGTACACTGACTGAGACTGCCAGACTTTCTTTCTCCTGACTCCTCCCCAGCTGTAGAGCCCCTTCATGGGTACCTTCCTCTGTAAGCAGAGACATTCAGATGATTCTGCCTGGGACCTGGACATCTGTCAAGCTCCAGAGCTCTTGGTCCTAGCACCAAGGGTCATAACCTGATGAGCCAACCACCTTGGAAGGGTAGAGAGGTTCTTGGGCTCATTTGGTGGTTCCACGATCCCTGTCTCCACTGTTGAATACCAAGGCCTAAAAAGTAAATACAACTCTGCAGCAGACATCTTTCCTTTAGCCCAGTCCAGTAAGCAATGGTCACTTGCAGAAAAGAATGTTACCTCTCAGCCTTCATACTCCCTTAACTGGTTTTGTCTATTTGGCAGGAGCTGAGAAGCAACATACAGAATGACAATGATCTAGAATCACTAATGCTTACAACACCTGGCACCCTCCAAATGCCATCTCTTTGGTTTTGTCTTTCCTCATTATCATTTTCCTTTCATATGTAATCTATACTTTTTGTGTTTAATATTAATAATATACAATCCATTTAATTCTTCAATTGGATTTTTCTCTTCTCTCTCTTTTCTCATTTTATTCCCTTTCTTCTTTCTTTTCTCTTTGCCTTTCTTCTGTTTTAATCTACCATTAACTTTTCTTCCATCAATGTTAACATTTTAGTCTATCCTAGATCATTTCTACATATTTCTGCAATGTGGTTTTTTTTATACATATGGTGGCTGTTACGATTTTGCAGTAAGTTTATTTGCTTTTAAATTGTTGTTACTGTTGGTTCTTTTCTCCATTAAAAACAGTACTGGTGATTAACTCAATCTTTGAGCACTTTGAATTGTTGCTTTACCACTGAGCTACAATCCCAGCTCAACTGAGAGAAATTGTACCTTCACACATACATGCATGACTTAGTTCTACTCAAACTTTGGGGTTTAACTCACCTTAACATTACAGGGCACAAAAGCCCCCACATGTTGATTGAGCCCCAAATAAGCATAGACAGAGTGCCTAGAGATGTCCTACTAGAAATTCACATCCTTAGCAACAGCAGAGAGAAGGAACAGCTGTTTTGGCATTCCCAGGCAAGTATAGGTCACTCCTAAACCCTCACAGAACTTAGAATGCTGAAAAATCTGGAGGAGTAATCACAGAAAGTACACTTCAGTACCCTTCAGTGCTTAGCACACCTGCTCAACCTAGCAGAGGAACTTCAATCATGTGAGACCTACAGAAATACATCTCTCTGATTTTGACACAATGCATAGGAACTCAAATCCTAACAAGTGTTGGGGCCTGGCGGAGTGGGATTGATTGTAGTCCTAGAACTCTGAAAGGCTGAGGTAGGAGGGCCCCAAGCTTTAGAGCAGGCTGGGCAATTTAGATACTTAATGAAATTATATCTCAAAATAAAAAATAGGACAGGGAATCTAGCTTTGTCCAAAGACCCTTCTACAAAGGGGAAAAAATATTTGAGGAAAAGCCAAATTACATGAATGGAGAGTGGAGTTGCTGAGTCTAGATCTCTCAAAATTTGAATGACAGCAAAGTATACCTTGGTAGGGTTGGCTGCTAAATACTGGTTGGTTGCCTGGTTGGTCCATGATTAGCTGGTTGATGTTAGTTGGTCAGTTGGTTGGTTTGGAGATCAGACAATCTTTTGATTTGGTTCAGGTCATGGCTCCATTAGAGAAGAAAGCATATAGCTTGAAAAGTTGATAGTTTCTGAAGTATGTTTCTTGAAAAATTAGAAGGTAGCAATAACAGAACAGAGAGAAGGAAAATGATGAAACACAATGCCTGTAATTTATTTTTTATAAATTTTATTGGTACATATATACACAATGATAGTATTTATCATCAAGAATTTGTACCTGTACATGATATATCTTCATTCTTCTTTTTTTGTGCAATCCCCTCCCACCTTGCTACTCTGTTTCCCCTCTTTATTTACAGAAGCTTTGTTTTCATTTTATTCTCCTTTTTCCCTTTTCCCTTCTTTCCTTTTCTCCTTCCCTTGTTCCTTTTCTCATTTGACCATTTTCTTCCTACTCAACAATATCTATTATAAATTTTCATCCTTATTTACTCTTTCAATTTCTCATACCACAGAAAAATTGCAATATGTAAATATGTGTGTCTGATTTATTTCACTGAAGATTATGATCTCCAGGTGTATCCATTTACATAGAAATGTCTCAAGTTTACCCTTTCTATGGCAGAATAGTACACCATTGTATAAAGAAAACTACATCTTCTTTATCTATTCATCTGTTGTTGAACATTTGGGCTATTTCCAAGATTTAGCTATGACAAATTGTAAGTCTATAGCTTAGAAAATGATAATAAATTAATGAAGTTCCAAATAATTCTTCATTTTCTTTTTCTTTAAAACAAGGATAGTCCCATTAAAATGATAAACTTGTGAAATGAGTAGAGAATTTAAGCTGGAAAGGTGTATACAACCTTTGAAGCAGATGCAAGAGGGTGTGGAGCCAAGATAATTAAAAGCAATTGAAAACACTTACAGAAGAACTGTTGAAACTCTGACTTCATAGGTATGAAGGAGGCCATGAATTTCTGCACAATCACTTGAAATGACTCTACTCCCATCCTCTCAGTCAATGATACCATTCTGTTTCCCAGGATCCTCCCTCAAGGACTCCATGGTGTTTCCCCAGCCAGGGTGTGGAGAGAAGTCTCCAGCCTTGCTCCTATCCCAAAGTGAAAAACCTAGAATCATATTTTGTTCCCAAGAAGTGTGGTGCTACTGAGTTCCTATTTCAGCTGCAGCCACACAGTGTCGGCAGTTCCGCAGTTAGCAAGGTGCTGCAACTGAAAGCTCATAGCACTACCCAGGCAGGAGCCTGGCCCCTGGACTAGGGATCTCTAAAATATTGGCTCAAGAATCCTGTAACTTGTTTTAAAAATCATATGCTCTTACACATTTTTAAGCTGGCATCCAAAATTTTGTTCAGAGTCTACAGGTAAAGAGTTGCATATTTCTGGCAAAATGTAAATTCTGCTATTTTCAAATAAAACAGTTATGGGCACCCCAAGGGATATAACCATACAATATCCACCATATTATAAACAAATAAAAAGCCTCTTTACCATATGAATGTCACATCTCTTTTCTGTTAAAATCGTTTTTCCACTCCATTTGCCCCAAAATATTTTCAACTACCTTAATGTACTTTTATATTAAGAACTTTTTAATCCAAACCTCTGTCATTCTTCTCTGCAATGAAAGTCTATTCATAAATCTCAGATCCCAAATGTTATGTCCCATGATTCTGTTATTCTAAAGATACGAAAAGTTTCTTTTGGATTGAACTACCACTATAACTGAGTTAACATAAAACTGAAAACCCAAAGTAAAGATATTTAAATTTTAGTTACAAATTATAAAACATAAAAGCTAAATTTTTATTGGAACGTCTTCTCTCAATGAGATGAATGAAAGCAAACATTTCCCTTGGATCTTTCATTTATGTAAATGGTCTGAAGCGCTTCTAAAAGCTCATTAATCCTTTATCCAACACTGAATGTTAGATTGATCTTAAAAGAAACTATGAACGTTAAATGTATTTGAGGTAAACTTCAATAAGAATTATTCATCACAGGATTAAATATTTATGATATAATTTGATAAAATAATTTGCATATATGTATTGAATTATGTAAAAATATAAAAGAAATTTTAAAATTAATTCTTGGGCTTTTACAAATGTATCTTCAAAAAGCTGTCAGAAAAAAATCATGCTCAAATCTAAGAAAATCAGATGCATAATATATGTTCCTTTGCCTGATTGTTTGATATTGCAGAGAAATATCAAGAATAAATGTATGTTGGTTACACTTAAATAGAAAGTGGAAAAGAAAACCTGCAGAGTTCAGAAAACTTGCACATATTCTTTGTTTTGGTCTGCAGAGTAATATAATCTTGTCCAGAGCCAGGAATTGGGTGAGGATGAATTTTATAGTAGAAAATTGTATTTCCACGGTGACTCTTCAGAAAGAAACCCATTCACATACTTCTATATCTAACTATGTGCATTTTTAAGATTATTATATCTAGGATTTTTGTAACTTTCTCAAAATCACTTTTAGAGAAATCAAGTTAAGCATGCTGAAAAGTATTGTAGACCAAAATAAGAACTGATGAAAAGTCATTTAATGCATTGGCTCTAATGGACAATTCTTCTCCATAAAGTGTAATTAATTTACACATTTTGAGTATTGGTTTTTGTGTTTAGAATTCACTTGGAAAAGGTTGGGAAATTTCTCATGCTATAATATGTAAATACTAGTAAACATGCGATATGATTTCATCAGATTTGGATAATTGCTAGATGAAGAAAGAAGTGATTACAAGTTTGCCCGGAGGTCTTGGGAAGAGGCATATTAAAGACTGGATCATTTCCAGAGGCCAATTCTACTTGCAGGGACATGGAAAGGTTATGAAGAATGGATGGACTCAGAAGTCTGCTTTAGGGGAGGAGACTTAATAAATTGACTCTCACCAAAAGTGAAGGGAATTTGGAGGATCTATTTTGTCATTAAGTCTCTGCTTTAGGTAATATGCTAGATACGCTTCACTTAGCCTATCACCCAGGCAGAAAAAAAAATTAAGAACCTAATTTTATGGAGAAAGGATCACCAAATTATTTCAAATATAGAACAAGCAAATGTTATGCAACTGTCCCTGAATCTCATAAGAAGCAGACATCAAAATACTCAGCATCAATCATCCCATTGTTTCTAGTGCAAGCCAAACTTGGTGCATGTAGAAAAATACACAGAGAGACCTGGATTTGCTAAAGTTTTTCATTGTGAACAATTTGGTTCACAAACAGAAGCGCTGGCAAAATTTTGTTTTCTGTTTGCAAACCATGTCTCAGGTGATGAGTATGACCACAGCCATCTTACCCACGTGAACACAAATGTGGCCAACTTTTCCAGAATTGTGGAACAAATAAAGTTTAGGAATTGAGGTGCCACTGTATCTCTATGGCTTAATCGAATGCATTCCAAAGAAAAATACTTGTTCTCCTGAAATGTTAGCAGAGCCACATGACAGAAGAGATAGTAGCTAGGATAATCTTTCTGATACAATGAGAAATTATAGAATCAATTTTTCACTAATGAATGATTAAAATAATATAAATTTTCAACCAACAATGTTAACATCAATACAAATAAGTGGAGAGAAATGTTGAGAAAAAGTGGAGATAGGAGATACAGGGAAAAAAATGGAGCACAGACCAAGGAGCAAAGGAAGGAGGAGGACGAAGCTGAGAGGCATAGATTCTGGAACTTCCAGCTTGAAGCCATTTATATGAGGAGAGACTACAGGCCATAACCATTTGGGAACTCTCTACCTGTAATGGCTGGAAGTGGAGAAGGAGGTTGAAACAGGAGGTCAGATTTACATAGGAAAATGAAAGGTAGAATTCTAGAATGCCACAATGTGTTACCTTTGACTTTCTGATGTTAGTCATGCTTTCTGGTGTCAGTTGGTATCTCAGTATAGTTTTAATTTTCATTTCTCTATTGGACAGTGATGTTGAATACTTTTAAGTGTCTGCTGCCCATTTGTACTTCTTCTTCTGAGATGTGTCTATTCATTTTGGTTATCCATTATTTGATTAGGTCTTTTGTTTTGGGGGCCTAACTTTTTAGTTCTTTAAGTATTCTATGCATTAGTTTTCTGTCTGAAGAATAGCTGGCAAATATTTTCCCATTCTGTAGGTTGTTTCTTCACTTTATTGATTCTTTCCTTTGCTGTCCAGAGCATTGTTAATTTGGTATGATCTTTTTGTTCACTTTCAGTATTATTTCTCATGTCACTGGGGTTCTGGTCAACATGTTCTTGCTTATACCTGTTTTCAAGAGTGGTACATATTTTGTCTTCTAGCAGATTAAATGTTTCATTTTGGCATTTAGATGTTTGATCCATTTTGATTATAGTTCAGGAAATGATAATATATCTGAGTCTAGACTCAATCTTCTGCACATGAGTATCCAATTTTCCCAGTATGATTTATTAAAGAGATTGTCTTCCCTCTGTTTAGTATGTCTTTCTGTATATTTTTCGCCCATTTGCTCAAGGTCAAATAGCTGTATGTGCCTGGGTATATTTTCCTTCTTCTAGTCTGTTGCATTGATTCACACACTTGTTTTCATGGCAGTATCATGCTATTTTAATCACTGTAGCTTTACATTATACCTTCGAGACTGCTTTGGTTTTATTACCCAGAGTTGCTTCTGCTGTTCTAGGTCTCTTCTGATTCCACGTGAACTATAGGAGTGTTTTCTCTAGATCTGTGAGAAATTCTGTGGTATTTTGATTGAGGTTGCATTAAATCTGTATGTCAGTTTTAGAAATTTAGCCATTTCCATTATATTGGTGTTGTCAATCCAGGAATAGGTGAAATCTTTTTATTTTTGGATGTCCTCCTCAATTTTCTTCTTCAGCATGAAGTAATTTTCATAGTACAAGTCTTTTATTTCCCTTGCTTAGATTACTCCCCATGGAATTTTCATGCTATTGTGAATGGTATTGTTATCCTAATTTCTTTTACAATATGTACGTTATTCATGTATAGGAATGCCATTGATTTCTTTGTGTGTGTTTTGTATCTTGTTATTTTGTTGAATTTAGTTATTAGTTCCAGGAGACTTTTGGTGAAGATTTTTGGGTCTTATGAGTAAGGGGTCTTGTCATCTGAACATAATGATGCCATCCCTTCATCCTTAACTAATATGTACATTTCATTCTTTCTCTTACATGATTGCTCTGTATAATATTTCTAGAACAACATTGAACAGTAGGGGTGAAAATGAATATTCTAATCTTAATCCTGATTTTAAAGGGAAGGCTTTCAGTGTTTTCCCATTTAAGATGTTGTTGGCAGTAGTTTGGTTATGAATGGCTTTTTACCGGATTGAAATAATGTCCTTCTATACCTATTTTTCCAGGTTTTTATCATGAATGGACGTTGGATTTTGTAAAAGGCATTTTTTGCATCTATTGAAGTATTTGTGTAATTCTTGCTATTGCTTCTTTGTAATTCTGTGCATTTTTTAAGTCCCCATTTCAGTGATTTCTGCTCTGATCTATAAAACTTCTTTCCTTGCTCAAGCTAGAGATTTGGACTATTCTTGTTTTTCTAACACCTGGAGATGCATAATTAGTTTATTTATTTGAATTCATTCTGCTTTTCTGATGTAGGTTTTCATCCATATAAAGTTTTCCATAACACTTTTCATTGTGTCCCATAAATTCTGGCATTTTTTACTGGCATTATCACTTAATCCTGAGTACTATTTTGATTGTTCTTTTATCTCTGTAACTGATTGATTAGTAAAGAGTGTGTTGTTTAATTTTCATTCATTTGCATAGATTCTGCAGTTTCTCTTGATTTCTAGTTTCTCTCATTGCGGAAACAAAATGCCCCAATGCCCAAAATTAAGGAAAGAAAGGTTTATTTAGCTTGTGGTCTGTAAAGGCTTCCATCTGTAATCAGCTGGCTCAAAGGCAGGTTGGCACAGCACAGGAGCACTGCGTCAAAGTGGCAGAAGGCAGAAAAACCAACAAGAGTGAAAGGGGGAAGAGCAAGTCTCTTTTCCTCCCTTGCATTGTAATCAGGCTATCCGCCCAAAAGGTGGGTGTAGGACTCACACTGTCTCCCTGCCCTCCTCTTGCACAGGCTCAGGATGTTTACAAAATGAGGTTCCTGGCTCCCTGAATTGCTTAGTTTAAGTTGTAAACTTTTCAAGTTAACCCAATATGTCAACCATTGCAATTCAACCCTTACCAACATAGCAACTAGACATATTTCTTTAAATCAGTTTGCTGATACAAAGAGAAACTTATTCTTACCATTTCACAACTCCAAAATTATAACACAGGTTTAACAATCCCTGAGAACCAGAATTAAGTCTATTAACATTATATTATATTAGAACCATCATATTCAATACCTGTTCCCCCAAAGAGTCATGCATATCCCTTTATGCAAAAGACATGTAGTCTCTCTCTAAGAGTTGTCAAAGCCCTAACAGTTGCCAGCATTGCTGAAAAGTCCAAGTCTCAAGTCTCCTCCTGGATGTAAGACAAACTCTTAACTGCAAGCCCCTATACAAAATGAAAACAAAGCTAAACACTTCCAATATTCAATGTCACAAGAGAAACATTTTCCATTCAAAAGTTACAAGCAAAGGTATACAAAGGATTGGGACTTAAGCAAATCCAAAATCCAGCAGGGCAAACATTGATTCTTGTAATTCCCTGTGCAGCATGTAAGGCAATCTGTGGCAAGTTGTCAGCTCAAAAGGGTTTGAGTGGTTTCACCTCTATGTCACTTCTAGTGACTGTAGCTCCCAAGGCTTTTCTGTTAGGCCCACCTTGCTCCCTCCTTGCAGCTTCCCTTAGACAATCCATGATCCTGGCTTTTCCACACTTCTGAGGTCTCCACTCCACCTTCAGCTTCACCTTCTTAGCTTCACATATTGCCCTCTCAGGAGCACACTGCCTGGTCTCCCAGGACTTGTGAAATCGACGTGGAAGACTTCTTAACTTCACAGCTTTTGAATTCTGCATGCACATAAATCCAGCACCATATGAACAGTGCCAAGGTCTGATACCACGAGGAGCAGTAGCCAGTTTCCCTGTCTCTTGGCTATAGGGGTTGAGTGCCTGGGTTACTGAGAATTCTGATTCCAATTCTGAGGAATAGTCTCCCTGCTACTGCCATTCTGGAATATGGTGCTCTGTGGCTTTCTCCTCAGAGCAAAGTCTTTCACTGTTGAAGTTTTGAGTCTGCCAAGAGTAGAGAGTTGCTGTTTCTTTTAATGTACTCAGGCCATCTTTTCTATTCTCCTGTTCCTTCTCAGCAATCAAGATCTCCTCTACCCTATCTTTGCAGACCACAGCTTTACTGGAGCTTCCCTTTAGGCCAAACTCAAAGCATTTTAAATAGTCCTTCTTGTTTTCTGCTCTTGATTCTCAACATAGATTTTGGCTAAAAAGAGTCATGCAGCACCCTCAGCATTCAAATGCCTTGAAATTCCCTCTGCCATATTAATTAGTCTACTACACTTAATCTCAGTCTCAGGCAAAGTCTCTGCATATGAGCAAAATGCAGATAAACTTCCTGCCAAGTCATCACACAGGTTGTCTGGAGTGCAGCAGCCAATGCCGTCCTTCCCAGCAGAAACGTCCTGACCCTGGTCTTTGCCGGCAGGATTTCTATCTGCCTTCTGGTCTTCTAAGCTTGACCACAATCTTCCATACAGAACAGCCCAAAGCATCCCAGCATTACTCTTTCAGGCAACACTTCCAAACCTTTCCAAACTCTTCCTATATGCCATTCCCACAGGCTCTTTGTCAGGTATAGTCACAGCAATGATCCGCTTCTGGTACCAAATCCTGTATTAGTTACTTTTCTCTTCTTGTTGAGACAAATTACCCTCATGTCCAAAATTCAGAAAGGAAAGGTTTATTTAGCTCACAGTTTTTGGAGGCTTTCCTCTGTACACAGCTCCTCCAAGGTAGGAAGGATATCATGGCATAGGGGCAGTACTTCAAGGTGGCAGAAGACAGCAAAAGCAGCAAGAGCAAAGAGGGGAAAAACAAGCCAATTTTCCTCCCTTATACTGTAAGCAGACTATGCCCCCCAGGACGGGTGTAGCACTCACATCATCTCCCTGCCCTCCTCTTGTACAGACTCAGGATGTTTACACAATGAGGACACTGCCTCCTGCTGAGTCACTTAATTAAGCTTCTAGGATTCTCAAGTTGACACAAAGTATCAACCATTACCTATGCACAATAAAACTTTGATTCTTTTGTTTTGATTTAGTCATACTTTATCAGCAAGTATGTGGCTAATTTTAGAGAAAGTACCATGTGTTCCTGGAAAACAAAAATGTAGTCTTTTGTTGTTGAGTGGAACAGTCTGTAAATGTCTACTAAGTGCATTTGCACAAGGGCTCAGCTTCACTTTATCTCTTTGTTGAGGTTTGTTTAGTTGATCTGTCTACTGATACAATGTTTTCCAATTGTTACCTGTTCTTTGGGAGTTATATCCAAAATACTTTTGCCCAGACCAACATTCTGAAGTGTTTCGCATATATTTTCTTCAAGAAGTTTCAAAATTTTGCATCTTTCATTTAAGTCTTTCCTCTCGTTTGAGTGGTTTTTAGTGATAGACATCTAAGTTTTTCTTTTGCCAATGGAATCTCAGGTTTGCCAGCACAATTTTTAAAAAGGCTTTCCTTTGTCCAATGTACATTCTGACTTTGTTAAGAATCAATTGACTGATTGGGGATATAGTTCGGCAGCATGGTGCCTGATTGGCAAATGCAAGGTCCTAAGTTTGAATCTGGGTTCAAAAAATATCAGTTGGCTAAAGCATGTAGATTTATTTCTCAGTATCTGTTGTTTATTATAGATTTATGTGTCTCCTCTTATGATACCACGATGCTGCTTTCATTACTATGAACATGTATATGTTTTAAACTTTGCACATTCTTGAATATATCAGTTTTTTCATTATTAATTTCCCATTTCATTCCACTATGGTCAAAAAAGAAACTTTCTATGAGTTCATTTTTGTTAACATTAAATTTTATGGACTTACTCTATCCTGAATTACATTCCTCATTTATCTGAAATAAATGTGTATTCTGATCTTGTAGGGTAAATTAATCTCCTAATATTTCTTAGGCCCAATTGATTTATGTAAAAACTATGTGCAAATACATTGGGAAACTGAAGAATTCTCATGGATAAAAAGGAATACAAAAGACAATTCACATAAAGTAAAATTCAGTTAAGAAATAGTGTAAAGCCAGGCATGGTGGTGCATGCCTGTAATCCCAGCACTCAGGAGGCTGAGGTAGGAGGAGCATTATGAGCTCGAGGCCAGCTTAGGCTACAGCATGAGCACAAGGCCGGCCTGAGCTATATAGTGTGACCCTGTCTCAAAAAAAAAAAAAAAAACAGGGCCGAGAGTTTGGCTCAGTGGCTTAAGTGCCTGTCTGGCAGGCATGAGGTTGCGAGTTCAATCCACGGTGCCGGGAAAAAAAAAAAAAAAAAAAAAAGAAATAGTGTAAAAAGAAACACAATAAGGAGTCATTTGTTATCAACAAAATGAAAACTTTGAAGTCACTCAGAATAGTGAAAGTAGGATGAAAAGGATAATGGTGTAAGGACCGAAAGATAGCAGATTGCTCTGTGAATATTAAAGAACTACATAGGACATGGTAAGGGGGTGTATGGTGGAATCCTTGAATAGGCCAAGAAATTAAACTAGGACACTGAAGACAACAAAAGAAGAATGACTAGTAATGGCAGTGTAAAGAAAAGTCCGTATTTCTTGGACTCATGGTATATGGTAGGGTACTGTGAAACTATTCATAAAACATATTAAGTGGTATGCAGTTACTAGCAGAAATCCATATTTCAGAAAAATCAAAGAGGAAAGGGCTAATTATAGAAAAGGAGAGTCTGTATTGATATTTCTTGGCAATGAAATTTAAATGCCAAGAGGAATCTGAAATTGAGTTTTGAGGCAACAGTGAGGGAACAAGGTTTCATTTGGTTAAAAACATAGTACACTACAAGTGTTCTGGGTTGTGTTGATGGGGTAGAAAGTGGGGTAATATGATTTTTTTATTCATGATGAATTCATATAACTGACTGATTCTACAATTTTTAAAAACTTATTTTTGTTTTTTTTTTCCTGTGAAACTGAAAGAGAAATCTAATTAAGGTTGTTCTGAGGCTATTCCACATATACATATCAAGACGTTAGTCTTACATCCAAGGTAATACAGTAATTGGCACATATTGTACTATCTGATGCTTGATGTATCCTCACTGAGCACTCTCCTGTAGATGGGCACAAGCAGATCCTTGGCAAAATGAAGCAATAAAATATTCCCCTTGATTTTCAACTAAACAATGATGAAAGCACATCCCTCCCTAAGAAGTTTTGGGAAATTCTTCAACGTATTTTTTAACTAAGCTACAAAATTGTGAGTAATGGCAAGATGACCCATGAAATTGCAGTGTCACATGAGTTTCATTCTTTCTTCCTTTCTTTTTTTATTTCTGGATTACTGGAAGCAATTAAATTAGTAAAAACTTATGAGATATTAATAGAATTCACTCAGCAAGAGCTTATATGCAAAACCTTCTGAGGATTGCTGAGTCTTCTGTGTCATGTGTAACAGGATGTCACCAGACAGTTTAATGCATGTATCTTACTTGTTTTTCTCAATGCTGAGACAAAATATGCTACATTCAAAGCTTCCAGAGGAAAGGTTTATTTTGGCTGTTTGTAGAGGTTTCAGTCCATAATCAGCTGGCTCCAAGGCAGTGTGGCAGGGCAGAGAGGCATCACAGAGGAGAGATAGTTCATGGCAGCCAGAAGGCAGTAAAAGTAGCAAGCAGTTAACTACAAGTGACTCCAGCAGTCCTCTTTCTGTTTGTTATATTGTATTGAGGCTACCTAACTATAGGGCAGGTAGCATTCACACCCCAAACCACCAGACATAACACTGGGTTATAACAACTTATTCCATGTTTCACTGTAAATTTGTACTTCAGCATAATAGTAACTGACTGTGAGATCTGGTAGCTGTGCATGAAAGATACAGGAAGCAATCTTGGAGTTTACTCTCTTGATATGTTGAACAGTAAGGTGTACACATGTGTGTAAAAACATCAAACTGGAATTTTTACCCACACAATGCTCTATTTAATAGTGTATATGTTTGCCTGAGCATCAAAGGGGCTAATATACACCCACACCACACTTCTGTTCTGTAAACATGTATTTTACCATAAATGGAATGTGTATGTGACTCACAGTAGCGGCATCTGGATAAAGCAAAAACTTATTTGTGCATTCACCCACTTGGCAGATGATTGGCAAGGAAATCCAAACGGCAAGGAGATCCTGGCAATGGTACAGGAGATCCAAATCAGAAGCATATGAGTTTTACTCATAAAATGCTCACTAGTGATTTCTGTGTATTTGGAATTTTAAAAATTCCATTGATTTTTCGGGTGAAAGTAGCCCAATTCCATAAAATGACACATGAAAAACTAAATTTGAAAGTTTTAGTGGTGGTCTAAAGTGAATCCTCAGATCATTCTTGCATGAATGATAAAGATTATAAAGATTTTTATATTGGGCCTGTGAGTAAAAGTTCTGTGACAGCAAAATTGTGCAAGCATCAGCTGATACAGAGGGAATGCAGAATTTCTTGATTCAGATGATGAAGAAAATAGCAATGTGAATACATTTTTGAGTAGTAGAAATGGTACAAAATGGTCATGCAATGAAATGGAATGATCCAATGTTAGAACTAGATCTGAAAATATAATGAGGATCTTGACAGAAGTGCAACCTATTGGACCGAGTGTCAGCACTGCCTTTCAATGTTGGAAACTGTAACATACAAAATGATACTTCATGTGAAATACGCAAATACTGAGATACAAGTAAAATGTTCTGTATGCACCAATAGCCATACTCAAAAATGTATTTATTATGAAACTTTGCTAGCTGAACTGAAAGCATTCATAGGTCTGTTGCACTTACCAGCGCTTTCCATTGCTAATTGCAGGAGTGTAAAAGTCTTCTGGAAAAGCAGTGGGTGTGGATTTGCGATTTGTAGAATGATAACATTGAGGAAATTTGGTTTCCTTCAAAGTTGTCTGAATTTTTATGACAAAAGCACCCACCAAGAAAGAAAAAGCACTGATAATCTGGCTGGTATCTGCTTATAGTTTGAGAGATTTGTGAGTAATAGTCAAACAATTTACACAACCTTTGAATACATGACTGTATGAACATCTTGATTCATTTCACGTTCACTGTAGCTTTAGGGAGTATATTCCCAAACAAACTGACAACACATGGCGTAAAACTTTATGCTCCTGTAGATGCAAGACTTATTACACTTTCAACTTACAAATTTATCCTGTAACTCAGCCACCAGGTCCTTAATTGTGTCATAATAAACCAAATTATGTTGTTACTCCCATATGCAGGTCCCCAGTCAATACTGGAACTTCCCAACCAATATTGAGGGTGTAGTTTCCCAATTCGTATTGGGACTGATCTTCAATGAAGACTCCTAGTTTGATGAAAAAAGACTTATGGAACAGACACACATGAGAAGTGGCTTTATTGACCATACTATTTATTAAAGAAGACTGCAGTCTTAAATACATAATGAGAATAAGGCATTCTTTACTAAATGAGAACAAAAATCATTCTATGAGAAAAGGGTTCAAAAGATAGTTCAAGGAAAATACATGTTCCACTTGAGCTGATAGCACTGGGGACAGCTGAGGTGACAGTACTGGAGACAGACTATAAAACAGCTCAGAAATTATCCCCCATATCTTTCAGCTGCAAAGCCAGCTTCAGGAGACACTTCAGAACAGACCACATTAACAGCTTAGGACCAAGGGGCTTCATATACACATTTTCAGTGCTGACTCCCACACCATCTCCCAAATAAAGTGGAATATGACATTTGACAATGGTATATCAGTTTCCAATTGATGTTACATTTGTTAACAGAGCACAAGTTGACCAGTTTAGGAAGTGTACACAGGGACCAAGCAGAAATTCCAAATGAAATGTTGCAATTTCAAAACAGAATTGTATGGCACTATCTTTAGATTTCAAAAAGATAGAGCACTGGCCTCCTACATGGCAAACAAAGAAAACTGATACTGCTGGTGTCAACACTTCATCAAGATTAAAATATACATAGAGAAACATCGACACAATGGAAACCTGAGATGGCAACTGTCTACAACAAAACCAAAGGCGGAGTAGATACTGTGGAGTTATGCAGCAATTATGATGTCAATTGAAACACAAAGCATTGGCCAATGGTTTGTATTACTCAATCCTAAACATATGTGCTATAAATATTCTGATCATTTACAAAGCAAATAACGAGTGCAAAATAGCACACAAATTTTCTTAGAAGCTTGAAACTGGAACTCACAAGAGATCATTTACAGCAGAGGAAAAACAAAATGTTTCTGCCCCAGAAATTATGCAAAAATATTGCAGAGCACACTAGTGAACCGAATGGTGAACACTCAGATACACTACATCCTGTAATACCAGGAAAACCAAAGAGATGTCAACTGTTTCCTACAGGAAAGGCCAGGAAAACAAATCATACAAGCTGTCGGTGTAAGTAATACTTGTGTATAATGTAGCTGTGATGTGTAAAGACTTCCTTGGGTGACACAATTGAAGCAACGATTATTTCTGTGGTAGATTTTGTTTGTATTTACTTTGTAGTTCACATAGATTTTTATTACTGATGTTATCTTTTAGGTTTTGTGTAGAAGTAAATAGCTATGTGGAAATGTTTATTGTAAGCACTCATCAGGTATTTGATATTTTATTTTATTACTATTTTATTTCCCTGTTAAGTACATATTGTCCAGTATAATGTAAAGCTCCTGGCAGAACAAAAAGACAAGAGTGGTGACAGGAATGGCATGCCACGTAAGAAAGGAAAGCTATGAACATGTCCTGGCAGTGTAAAAGAGATGCGTTCATGGAGCATGCAGTTGTCATGTGTGAAGATTCCCTTGTGTGAGACAATTGAAGAAAAGTTTATTTTTGTTGTAGAGTTCTGTTGCTATTTTCATTACAGTTCATATAGGAATTTATTTCTGATGTTATCTTTTAAGTTTTGTAAGCAAGTACACGTATGATTTGAAAATGTTTATGCTTATTCTCAATGCACAATGCATATGAAGAAATTAATACTTTATTTTATTGATATTTCATGTTCCTGTTAACTACACACTGCATAATACCACAAGAAACTCATGACAAAACAGCAATATGTTACGGATGTCCAACAAAAAGTCCAGGAACACTAAGCTCGTGTGCTATCAGTGTAAGTAAAACGAGTATGGAACATGCTATTGTCATGTGTGAAGATTGCCGTAGGTGTGATAATTGAAGTAAAGATTAGATTACTTTAAAAAAAGAATAAAAACAATAATGCAGAATTTCAAAACAAAATAATAGGAAATGAACACTCATTAATATATCACAAAGTGTTATCTTCAAAAGTAATTCTTCAGATAACAAAATGTAGGCTATTTTCATTGTAGTTCATACAGGAATTTATTTTAGCTGTTAATTTTTTTTGCACACTAAAAATCAGTGTTGAAAATTTTGATGCTTTTTTATAAGCACTCAATAAATATTAAAAACTCAATACTTTATTCTTTTGATTTGTTTCTTGTTACTTATTCTTAAATAAAACGAGACATAAAATTAAAATAATTCATCAGTGGAAATACTTTAAAGAATAAACATGGGTATTACACACCTACAATAATATGCCTTTCTGACAAAATCAGAGTCTTGCCCCATGAGCTATTCCTAGCATGGCACCACAAATCAATCCCAGCATCACCTCCTGGATCCCAGGATCACACACCACATATCTGGCCACCTGTGAAAAGCCTCATCCATGACCGTATGAAGCTTTTGTAGACCTCTAGATACAAGTCATAACAGCATGCTAGGAGCATTGTTCAGGAATAGAACAGAGACATGGAATTGTTTTTCACATAAACACACTCAGGTTCTACCTAGGTTCAAGAAAATTCCTGATAATTACCAACTAGAATGCTTTATACAAACTCAATCTCTTCATAATAAACTATATTATTGCAGGAGAATTTAGCTTCATTCTGAAATTATCTATCATAGATGGACCTCCTGAAACCTGTCTTAATTTCTCATCTTATTTACACACCCTATTTCCAAGATGATTTTTTAATCTTATTTAGACATTATACCTCTTTCTTTCTGAGATTCAAATAGACCTAAACAGCTCCACGCAAAGGCTCATTTTTTTTTATGTTATAGCAGTGACTGAACCTCGACTGAGGAGATTACATTTTTCACATGCGGATTCTTAATATTTTCATGTTTTCAATTTATTTTTCTTCTATCTTTGGACTAACTCTTTAGTCCATCACCATTCCATGCCCCCCTTCAAATCAATAAACTTGTACCTCACAATCTCATGCAGAGATTCAACACTTAGACCTTTATAAAGGAGACACAAAAAGCAGCATGTTTTGGAGATTAAGGAAGCAGGTGGTTAAAATTTTGAGTTCTGAAAACCTAACTTTCTCCTCACCACTCCTCACATCCAGTATATGTGCTTCAGAAACTTTGCTCTAACTGAATATTCCCCTTATGATACACCAAACCAACATACTCATTGCTGCTCTCCACAGCAGTCCATAATAGGAGGAAATACTGGGGAAAATGCATCACTATCAGAACCTTATGTTGGATGGGATATAGTGTTATATCTATTGTGGAAATAAGTCTGAGTATTTGCTCAAAATATTAAAAAGAATCAGCATATGATCCATTGACTCCACTTGTAGATATGTACCACAATAAATGAAGACATGTCACCCACAAAATCTACATGGATGATCAGAACAACATTGTTCATAATAGCCAAAAAGTGGAAACAACACAAATGTCATCAGCTGATGACTGGATAAAATAATGTACCATATACACATAATGGAGCATTTTTTTATCCATGAAAAGAATTGATTCACTGATCCATGCTACAATATAGATGACCCTAGGAACATAATACTATAGAAAGTACTCAGTCACAAGACAAAGATTGCACAATTCTATTTATGTAACATGCTTAAAAGAAGCAAATCCATAGAGGCACTAGGGGAATTGGAGGTTTCCACAGACTAGAGAAAAGGAAAGACATAAATAGGTATTCTCTTAGAAGTGACAAAATTATTTTAGAGTGTGAGTCTAGTGATCCAGTAACGATTACATTAATGTGTGAATTAATGAAAATGAGTGAACTATACAGTTTAAATGGTGAGATTTATGTTTCTGAACTGTATCTCAGTTAAATGTGAGTATACAGAATAAAATACTTCCACCTCTGGCAGTCAGGGAATATCCTTCTCTGCCTGACTATAGACATCCTTCATGGTATAGCCTTTTCCAGGGAAAATATTATTTCTTTAATCCACCACTTTTATCACTTAAAGTGTCTCATTTCTCCTAAACCCCACTTCATGGAGCAGTTTGGTTTAGGGAGCTTGGGGCTATAGTTTGGATGTGCATTATTCCCTAAAAGTCTATGTCTAAAATCTTGGTTCCCTATGGTGGCAGTGTTGGGAAGTGTCATGGTTCCTTGATATGAAAGGTTTTATTGGAGCACTACAATTCCTTAGGAACATGCTCTAAGAGGATGTTGTGGGGCCCCAGTCACTGCATATTCTCTATTTCCTGGTTCATGATATGAATTCTTTGCTCCAACACAGCCCTATTGATGTGCCACTCCCACCGAAGGCCTAAACAAATGAGGCCACCTAGCCTGTGACCTGAACCTCCAGAACAATGAGTAATAATAAATCTCTCATTACTTTTAAGCAGCCTGTGTCAAGTATTACAAAATAAGGACACCAGGATGAATAACGAAATTGGCAAGATTTCATTGTCTCTATGAGTGCCATGCTAAGTGATTTATCAATTTCCCTCCCAACTCATTTTGTAATGTACCTTGTCCTTACTTGCTTCAGGATACCTAACAGGCCTAAGCTTCTCCTCGGCTCCAATGGGACCTCAGAGAGGAAAGACTTGGGGCATAGTATTTGACCCACCTGTGAATCTTCAGGCTTTGTAGGACAATTATTTCTCTTTTGCACATGTTGAAGAACAGTGTCTTATCACTTAACCTGGATGATATATGTCATTTTAAACCAGAAGCCTCCTTTGTGTTATGTGGGGAACAGACAAACTTAAGAGTCCTCAGCCAGAATATTTGTCTTAAAATCTTACCTGCATGATTTTCTGGCTATATAATAAAACCTTTCACCATTTTTGCCTCAGGTTTGTTACCTGTGACATGGGGATAACAAATGTACATACTTGACTTTTGTTATGTGTTCTGTGACTCTTGGGATAAAATCCAGGCTAACCACATTCCAAATAAGTCCACTACCACAGAGCATCATCTCCAGCCCAAATGAACCTACTTTGATGGGTTCTAATGTGATACAAGAAAACATATGACCCAGTTGCATAAAGGTGACAGCTATTAAAATGGATCTATTTAGAGTAATACCATACATATGAAGAAAATAAAGTTTCAAAGTAAGAGAACTTGAAAACAGCATTCAGAGAGCATTCCTACTTCCATTACATCTAATAGGGATTTGACCTTTATACTTGCCCATAAGCCTGAGGCCAGTGTAATAAAAAGGGGACAAATATCAAGTAAAACAATGTATTTTGTTTCCTTTCCTTATGAAACATTAGAAAGTTATCATTCAAATTGGCTCATGTTTGTTCTCTTCATTGTCAGAATTAATGCACCAAGAGAAGTAACTTTTTTACTCACCTAAAGCAACACAAAATCTGGGATGACTGCATGGGCCCTGGGAGATAAGAGAAAGCAACATTGACAAGGCAGAGAATTGAGGACATGGTAAAAGAATGTTTTTCTCCTGAGTTTATGAGACAACTCCACAACTTTTCTTTGGATCAGAATTGGCCTTATCTTCCTGATATACAGAACAATTACTAGAGAATTGGTGTGAAAAAAACCTTTCAGAACCAAAATGTAGCAAATATCAGATTTCAGTTGTTTGGTATCCTAAGCAGGCCTTAAAAACAAATCAACAGCCTGCCACAACCAGTGGAAGGCTCCTTCCTGAGGGCAGCAAGTGCGGGCAGAGAAAGCCAGCAAATCCAGCTCCACCTGCTGGACAACAGAAGGCTTGCTTCCTGTGAGCAGCCAGTGGGAATGGAACACTCAGCCAGGTAAGCTCCATGCACTCCACACACAGGCCGCCTTTGGAGGCATTCACTTCCTTCAGGAGGCCATCACCCACGAGGGGAATCAGACAAACACCCCCCTATGTGCCTGCCACCATTGAGGGAGTCCCAGTGTAGACACACGGGCTGAGACAACCAGCCCCACCAACACACATCCCCACCATTAGGTGAAGCCCCAGTGTAGCTGTTCAGGTCTGGAGAAGCCCACTCCATGCCCTTCTACCAACCTGTAAACCCTGGGTCAGAAGAGAGGTGCCTGTCCCATTCCCCTACACTGTGGAGGGGCAGCCATCATGGAAAGTGCCTGGGACCCCACAACCAGCTTGTTGGGATGATTCCAGGGGAATGTCAACATGAAGAAGAAAAAGGTAATCTCAGACATCCAGCCCACACAGAACAAGTCTGGGAGATACAGTCATGGAAGAAAATGGAAGTCACATACCTGAAACCTCAGAGAGGCTAACAACTGAGTAAAGAAACAACTTCATGAGACTATAAAAGTAATCAAATCAGATATAATGTCTCAGGTAAATGAAGAAATGAAAAATATAATGGAAGAATTTCAAAAAAAAAAAAGAATTTCTCAGCATATCAAAAGAAAATATAGATAAAAAATAAGAGGAGCATAGGAAAATGATGGAAACCTTGAAGGAACAATATAGAAAGGAATTACAATGCATGAAACAGATTCAAAAAAATATCCAGGAAATTAAATTTGATTGAAACCTGGCAAAATCGCTTAAAAGAGACTGTAGATAAACTTTCAGGCCTTCAAGACAGGATTGCAGACACTCAGGGAATGAGCCCTCACTAGTTGCACAGAGGATCGAGCTCTGCCCAGCCCTGCATCCCAGCATAATCATCAGGGGAGCACATGGCCTGCCTCGCAGGACACAGAGGTACTGAGCCCAGCCCAGCTCAGAGCCCCAGAGCTGCTCATCAGGGAGCAGCCAGTGTAGCTGCAGGGCCTTGGAGAACTTGAGCTCTGCCCATTAGAACACATGGTATGAGCTCCATTGTTCAGGGGCACACAGCAGGTCCTAGAAGTTGCGAACCCTGCCCAACAGGGAGCAAGGCCCTGGTACTATAAGCCTGGGACATGCCCGGGCTTGCCCCATGCTCCAGAGACTCTGAACTCCTCACAGCCAGACTCAAGGTCCAGATGGTGCCACACTCTGGGGTGAACACCGCCCAGGCACCTGGGACTGGAGATTCTGAACTCCACCTAGCCAGACTGAAGGTCCAGTGGCACACCCCAGAGGTGCATTTCTGCTAGCCACCTGGGTTGTGGAGATTGTGAGGCCACACAGTCAGGTTCTAGGCCCCAGCAACAAGCTCCAGGGCTGTGACCCTGCTAGCTACAGGAAAGATACAAACTTTTTCCAGACCAGCACCCCAGAGCAACCCAACAAACTGCATCAGGGGAACACACGGCCAGCCTCACAGACCACAGAACACAAGGGTCCAGTACGATAATCTGGGGATGTGCCCCAGCTAGCCACAGGGATATTGGAGGATTAAAGCTCTACCCAGCAATATTTTCCAGTGCAATCCATTGGGAGGCCACACAGGTCCCAGAAGAAAATGACAAAATGGAAGACCAAGAAGCAGTCTCAATCCCCCAGCCCACTGAGAAAAAAACCAAGAGACACAGAAATGGGAGACAGTGGGATTCACCAACTGAACTTTCTAAAATGATACCAAATGAAGTAAACAAACTACTCCATGAAGCTACAGAGAAACTCAAATCACAAATAATCTCTCAGCTCAAATATGAAATGACAATCATGAAAGAAATGCTGTGTGCATCTAAAGAAGATCGAGATAAAAAAATAGAAGAACATAAGGAAATGATGGAAACTTTGAATGCACAAAATAAGACACAAATAGAATGCATGAAAGAGACTCAAAGGGAAATTCTGGAAATGAAGAATTCCATAGAAAGATTGAAAAACTGCTTGAATGAAGCTGAAGATAGAATATCGGACCTTGGAGACAGCATGGAAGCTTACAATCATGAAAGAAAAGATCTCATAAAAATAACAAGGAACCAGAAAACAACAATTCAACAGCTGCAAGATGATGCTAAGAGAAATAACATAAGATAAATAGGCATAAATGAAAAAGCAGGGGTCAGTACTAATGACCTGCGAGACTATTTGCAGAAATAATAGCAGAAAATTTTCCAAACATAGGAAGAGAATCTGATATACAGGTAAGTGAGGCATACAGAACCCCAATTAACCATAACCAAAATATACCTTCACCCAGACATATAATAATTAGGGTATCAGAAATACAGCACAAGAACAAAATACTAAAAGCTGTCAGAGAAAAGAAACAGATCACCTATGAAAAGAAGCCTATCAGAATCATGGCAGACTTCTCAACACAAACCTTTAAGTCAAGAAGAGCTTGGAGTGAAGTATTTCAAATCCTGAAAGAAAACAACTTTCAACCCAGATTGATGCATCCTGCAAAACTGTCTTTAAAAATCGATGGAGAAATAAGATACTTTCATGACAAAGAACAACTGAAGAAATTTATGGCCACCAAACCAACACTACAAAGTGTGCTGAAAGACACTCTAGAAAGAGTCAAAGATAGCCACAATCTTAAGAACAACAACCAAAGGAAACCACTAAGCAGGGCAAGTAATTAAACAGAAAATGTAGAAAACCAACAACAGAAAGATATCATGACAGGGATGAGGCAGTACAAATCAGTTATATCAATCAATGTAAATGGTCTCAACTCACCAATAAAAAGAAACAGACTGGCAGAGTGGGTTAAGAAACAAAATCCAACAATATGCTGTGTACAAGAAACACATTTAACCCAAAAGGAAACTCACAGACTAAAAATCAAAGGATGGAAAACAATAATCCATGCAACAAGAACCCAAAAACAAGCAGGGGTAATGCTTATGTTGGCAGACAATGTGAATTGCAAACCAAGAATGATCAAAAGTGATAAAGAAGGTCCCTACATACTTGTCAGGGAAAACTTCAAGAGGAAGAGATTACAATCATAAAAATATATGCACCAAATATGGGAGCACCCAACTATGTAAGACACTTCTTAATAGACATGAAAAACCAAATAAACAATAATACAGTTATAATGGTGAACCTTAATACCTCACTATCCAAGAGAGACAGATCAACCAAACAAAAACTCAGGAAACAAATAACAGAATTGAATCAAATTTGAGAACAAATGGGCCTAGTAGATGTGTACTGAGTGCTCTACCCATCAACATCAGAATAAATATTCTCCTCAACTGTACATGGGTCATTATCTAAAATAGATCATATACTTGTCCACAGAACATGCTTAAGTAAGTGCAAAGGAACTGAAATAATTTCATGCATATTATCTGACCATAGCACAATAAAATTGGATATTAATGACAAAACCCCACAAGGACCCCATAAACACATGGAAATTAAATAATACTCTCCTAAACAATCAATGGGTCACAGAAGAAATTAGAACAAATTAACAATATCTACAATCAAACAAAAATGCAAATACGTATTACTGGAACCTGTGGGATACAATGAAAGCAGTCCTCAGAGGGAAATTTATAGCAGTAAACTCCCACATCAGAAAAATGGAAAGAACACACATAAACAACCTAACGCTGCACCTCAAACTTTTAGAAAAAGAAGAGCAAGTCAAGTCCAAAGCCCATAGAAGGGAGGAAATTACAAGATCAGAATAGAAATTAAAGCAATTGAAACTAAGAAAACAATACAAAGAATTAATGAATCGAAGAGTGGTTCTTTGAAAGAATAAATAAAATTAATAAACCCCTAGCCAACCTTATCAAAAAGAAGAAAGAAAAAAATTCACATTCATGCAATAAGAAATGAAAAGGGTGAAATCACTACAGATTCTATGGAAATACAGAAGATCATCAACACAAACTTTGAAAACCTTTACTCACATAGCTTCAATAACACAGAAGAAATGGACAGATTCTTAGAAACCTATGAATTACCAAAGCTGAATCAAGAAGATGTAAAACTGCTGAATAACCCAATTTCAGCTAATGAAATTGAATATGTAATTAGAACTTTACCAACAAAGAAAAGCCCAAGTCCTGATAAATTCACTGCTGAATTCTACAGGAAATTTAGGGAAAACTTAATGCCAACACTCTTCAAACTCTTCAGTGAAACTGAAAGGGAAGCAAATCTCCCTAACTCATTCCTGGAAACAAGTATTGCCCTAATACCAAAACCAGAGAAAGACCCAACCAAAAAAGAAAATTACAGGCCAAGCTCCCTAATGAACATAGATGCAAAAATCCTCAGTAACATACTGGCAAATAGAATAAAGCAAGTTATCAGGAAGGTTATATACCATGATCAGGTTGGATTCAGCACAGTAATTCAGGAATGGTTCAACATACTCAAATCAATAAATGTAATACACCATATCAACAAGGACAAGGACAAGAATCACATGATCATCTCAGTAGATGCAGAAAAAACTTTTGACAAAATCCAACACGCATTATGATAAAAACCCTACAGAAAATCAGAATAGATGGTCTCTACCTCAACTTGATAAAGGTCATATATCATAAACCAACAGCCAATACCTTACTACATAGACAAATACTGAAAACTTTCAACCTAAAATCAAGAACAAGATAAGGATGTCCATTATCACCACTCCTATTCAATATAATTCTGGAAACATTAGCCTGAGTAATTGGACAAGAAAAAGAAATAAAGGGAATAAGGATAGAAAAGTAAGAAGCAAAATTATCATTATTTGCAGATGATATGATACTCTACATAGCAGACCCCCAAAAATCCATTAAAAGACTTCTAGAAGTAATAAAAAAACAACTTCAGTAATGTTACTGGATACAAGGTCAACACTCAAAAATAAATAGCATTCCTGTACACAAACAACAAAGTCAGTGACAGAGAAATAAGGGAAAACACACACTTCACTATAACTTCCAAAAAAATGAAATACTTAGGAATCAATATAACAAAAGAAGTAAAAGAGCTATACAGTGAAAATTATATTACTCTGAAAAAGGAAATCGAAGAGGATTTCAGAAAATGGAAAGATATTCTCTGTTCATGGATAGGAAGAACAAACATCGTGAAAACGACCATTCTTCCAAGATTGTTACACAGATTTAATGCAATCCCAATCAAAATACCACTTGCATACCTCACAGAGGTAGAGAGAGCATTCCTGAAATTCATCTGGAACCAGAAGAGACCTATAACAGCAAAGGCAATTCTGAGAAACAAAGGTAAGGCAGAAGGCATCACAATATACGACTTGAAACTGTATTACAAAGCTACTGTGATATAATCAGCATGGTACTAGAATAAAAACAGACCTGAAGATCAATAGAATAGATTAGAAGATAAAGCCACAACTGCAAACACACTCAGCCACCTCATCTTTGACAAAGAGGCCAAACATCTATATTGGAAGAAAGATAGCCTCTTTAGCAAATGGTGCTGGAAAAACTGGCTTTCTATATGCCATAAACTAAAACTAGACCCATGTCTATCACCATGCACTAAAATAAAGTCAAAATGAATCAAAGATCTGAATATTGAAACAGACACTAAATTTGCTGGAAGACAAAGTAGGAAAATATCTTGATGACGTGGGACTAAGCAGAGAGTTCATGAACAAAAATCAAATTGCATGGGAAACACATTCCAGAATCAACACCTGGGATCTCATCTTACTAAAAAGGTTTTACATGTCAAGGGAAATCTCCAACAGAGTGAAAAGAAAACCAATGAATTGGGAAACTATCTTAGTCAATTGTCCATCAGGCAAAGGACTTCTATCTTAAACATATAAAGAATTAAAAGAAATCAGGCCCCTAAATTTCAAGGACCCAATCCAAAAATGGGCATCTGAGATGAACACACACTTCTCAGTGAAAGAAATACAAATGGCTAATAAATATATGAGAAAATGTTCAACATTAATGGTCATTCGAGAAATGCAAATTAAAACAACACTGAGATTCCATCTCACTCCAGAAAGAATGATCAAGATTAAAAAGTCAACCAACAACAGATGCTGGACAGGAACTCTTCTCCACTGTTGGTGGGAGTGTAGACTGGTGTGACCACTGTGGAAATCAGTGTGGAGATTCCTCAAGAAGCTAGGATTAGAGATCCCATTCAACCCAGCTATCCCACTTCTCGGCATTTTCCCAGGAGAATTGAAAACATCATACCACAGTAATATTTGTGCACCCATGTTTATAGCTACCCAATCTATAATAGCCAAATCTTGGAAACAACTGTGGTGCCCATCAATCAAGGAATAGATAAAAAAAGATGTGGTATTTTTATACAATGGAGTACTACTCAGCTATCAAGAAAGATTGCATTGAGACTTTTGTAAATAAATAGACATGACTTGAGACCATACTCATAAATGAGAAAAATCAAACCAACATGTGTAAATACCATATTGTATCCCTAGTGTAAGAAACTGAAACAGTATATATGATCCAAAATCTACAATAAATACTGTGTAAGGGTAAGAAACTGCTCAAAGAGCAAGAGTAATTGGGAAATAAAAAAGGAGGAAGGGAAAAGGAAAAAGACATAAATCTGTATGTATGTATATGTAAGATAGCTAAAATGACTATACTGCTGAATGTCTTAGTTATTGAGAAAAAACAGTTAATACTCATATGATTAGATCAATTCTACATGTCTATATCTGTTAATGTAAACAACAGTGTTGAAGGTAATGATACACAATATTGAAACCATTGTCAAGTTCCTATCATCTTGTTTTGTAAACCTATAATATTACTGTTGTGGATTTGCTGTTGTCATTTGTTTGTCTCTTTTGCTTTTTGTCTTTCTTTTATGTGTCTTTTTTCTCTTAAATAAAAAAAATTTTAAAGTAAAAAATACAGGATTGCAACTAGCGATCATGTAAAGGAAGATCTTTTAAAAATAACCAGGAAGCAGGAAAAAACAATTCAACTGCTGCAAGACAATGCAAAGAGAAATAATTTAAGGGTGTTAGGTATCAATGAAGAAGCCAGGGTCAGCACAAATGAAATAAAAAGATGTTTACATAAGTAATAGCAGAAAACTTCCCAAACATGGGAAAAGGTTCTGCTATACAGATAAGTGAGGCATATAGGACTCCAACTAGAAATAACCAAAGTAAATCTACACCCAGACATATAATAATAAAGTTCCTAGAAATTTAGAACAAGAACAGAGTATTAAAAGCTGTTAGAGAAAAGAAACAGATCACCTATAAAGGAAACCAATCAGAATCACAGCAGACTCATCAACACAAACCATCAAATCAAGAAGAGTTTGGAGTGAAGTGTTTCAAATCCTGACAGAAAACAACTTCCAAACCAGACTGATGTACCCTGAAAAACTATCTTTCAAAATTGATGGAAAAATATTTACTTCCATGATAAAGAACAACTGAAGGAATTCATCACCACCAAACCAACACTACAGAGAGTGCTGAAGGATATTCTAGAGAGAGATAAAGATGTCCATGCTTCCAGGAACAGCAGCAGAGGAGGACTTCCAAATAGGACAGACAATTGAATGAAGGGGCAAAGCAGAGGACCAACATCAGGAGGATACCATAGTAGAGACAAACCAGTGTATGCTGGTTGTAACCATTAATGTAGATGGCCTCAATTCAGCAATAAACAGAAACAAGGGGGGAGTGGATCAAGAAGCAAGATCCATCAATATACTATATACAAAAAACACATTGAACTCAAAAGGAAATTCTTAGTCTGAAAATCACAAGGGAGAAATCAATTGTTCCATGCAACAGGAGACCAGAAAAAAGCAAGGGTAACTTGACCATCAACCACAGAATGGATAAGAAAGTTATGGTATTTTTATACAATGGAAAGATACCTAACTATACAGTAGGATAATCTCAAGGCCCTTGTAGGTAAATGGCTGCAACTGGAGGTCATGTTCTTAGGCAAAACAGTTTGAACTCCTATATCTGTTAATGTAAACAACAGTGTTGAAGGTAATGATACACAATATTGAAACACTGTGGGTGAACACTAGCATAAAAAACAGAAGAAGTTAATGGGATCCAAAAACACAATAGATATTATCAAAGTAATAGGGGAGGAAACACGTCAGAGGAGAAGGTGATAACCAATGTTAATTTCTTATTGTCTTGTCTTGAACTCTTGTAATGCTTTCACAATTTTGTTAGGTTTTTTCTGTTTTGTCTTGTTTCGTTAGATTTTACTGTGCCTGATGGTATGAGCAGCTATTTTGAACACAATAGTATGTATTACAGTAATCATGGTTGGTTTCCTATTATCTTTAATCTTTAATTCTTTAATGAAATCCTATAATGCTTTAATTCTTTTCTTTAATTGGTTTTATTTTGTTTTGTTGTGTTTGATTTTATTATGTGCAACGGTATGAACAGCTACTTTGAAGAAAATGAGACATTACAGTAACCATTGTTGATTTCCTGTTATCTGTTTTTCAAGTCTTGTAATGTTTTCATTCCTTTATTGTGATTGGTTTCAGTCTGTTTTCTATTATCTGATTTCATTGTGTATGAGGTTATGGATAGCTATTTTGAAGAGAACAGGAGACATGGTAGCCATTGTTGATTTCCTATTGTCTTGTTTTGAAGTCCTATAATGCTTTTATTCTTTTGTTTCAATTGATTTTATACTATTCTGTTTTGTTTGATTGTATTGTGTGTGAAGGTATGGACAGCTATTTCAAAGAAAACAAGAGACATTATGGTAGCCACTGTTGATTTCCTGTTGTCTTGTTGTGAAATCCTGAGTTGCTTGCATTGTTCTGCTCTGATTTGCTTTTTTCTGTTTTGTTTTGTTTTGTTTTATTCTTTTTAAAATCAAAAAAATCAACATTCAGAAAAAAAGAAATGCATTCTAAGGTTGTAAGAGTGTATGGAGAGATGCAATTGAAGAAGATAAGGAAGATACAAAGGCTAGTTTATACTCAGTGATATAAAAAAGTACTATGTGGTTACCAGATATATCAGTGACTACCAAGGTCTGCAAATCTACACATTTTTACTACAGTAAAAAGAGAGTACATAAGTATGAACATTAATCTGTCTGTTTAATAAAACTGTATCATCAGAATGGTGAAGGTTAACCTGTTTGATAAATCTAAATTTGAATAACATGATAAGCCAATTGCAATGATGAAGTGGAGGCAGCAAAATCAAAGGTGTATATTCAATAAATTACCAACACTACGAAGAGGCTTATGAGCTCCCTGCTCATTTCTATATGAACTCAGGTAAATGTGTCTAGGTGTTACAACTTAGTAACATAAATTTCTTTAGGAATCATGAAAATTATGTGCATCATACCATGCATATGATTAATTCTATCTGATTATAGTTTAATTATGATAAGCAAAAATTAAAGTACTTCTTTCAATTAATTGTCCTTTACTCAAATAATTAATTTCCAAGTAAATAAATGCAGCTCTCAAACATGTAGGGAGAGTACCCATCAGTCATGGAGTCATGAAGGAAAAATCTAAGAGGTATCTCTTTGGAACTGATGAACCTTATGCGCAGAGGTCTTCATCTTGGAACTTCTAGTAAATCCTTTCTACCCTATCACCATAAATTATGAGTAAAGGATAAGGTTGTTCTATTAATTGTTTGCAAAAATATTTCAAATTGTGCTTTTGTGAATCTTCCAATTGTGAAATTAATACATGCTCATTGTGAATGACTTAAAAAGCATAATCAATAAAAACCTTGATTGCTAGAATTCCACAGCACACACTCCATCAATGAAATTATTCTATTAGGAATCTGATGATTTTTACGAGTTCAAGTTCACACTAAAATCAGCATGAGTCCACGCAGTGAAGCAAGCACCAAATTTGAGCCTGATCTGCTCCAGCTGTTCAGAAAAATCACAGGATAACAGCTTCCATTCTCCTTCCAGAATCATAGTAACATTACCATATTGTCATGGTTGATACGTTGTGCCAACTTGAGAAGTCTAGAAGCTTAACTAAGAAACTCAGAACCTCTACAACCTGGGGTGTAGAGCACAAGCAGTTACCTGTTCATTGTGTCAATTTGAGAACGCCAGAAGTTTAACTGAGAGACTCAGCAGGGAGCCAGGGGTCTTACTTTGTAAACATCCTCATCCCATGCAAAGGAAGGCAAGGAGATTTGTGAATGCTACACCCACCCTAGTAGGAGCAGGTCCTGTGTACAATATAAGGGAGGAGAAGAGGCTTGCTCACCCTCCTTTTTTTGGTTCTGGCTGCTTTTGCTTGATGCTGCCTTGAAGTGTTGTCCCTGTGCCATGACACACTGCTTTGGATCCAGCTGATTATGGACTGAAACCTCCAAAAACTGTAAGCTAAATAAACATTTCCTTCCTTCATTTTGGGTGTCAGGTGCTTTGTCTCCACAACGAAGGAAAAGTAACTAAGACACATACCAAAGGTCTTTTTAGAAACCACAAGAAATTCACAAGTTGGGTTCCAGAATCATGATATGTAGAATTCTATAAAATTACTTACCAGTTGGAAAACACAAAAATTATTAGATTTCATGGCCCAACAGGTGGGACAGGATGCTGAGCAGCTATTGCCATCACTGTGTGATCACAAAGCTGTTGAATAAACAAAAAATCCTCCCCAAATGCTTGCCACGTGTTTGCTTATGCCTTCATGTCCTTCGGGAGCTGAGACACACTTCCACAGCACCCAACAATGAGCTATTAGCTTGAAATTGGAGAACTACAGATACAAGTGATGCATGGAATTAAATACAAGTGTAACACCATGAAATGTTTCTTCCGTGATGGATGCATAAGAATTCTTTGAAGAGTCTTCTGATAAACCAGTTTTGCAAAGGTTTTCAAAAAGAACACCCATACTCTAGCTTTACAAGGGACTTCATTTGTTTGTTTGTTTAAGTTTATATTAAGGGTTTTTTTTCTGATCTTTCTCCTCTTTCTGCATGTGTGTTTGTGTGTGTATATTTGTGTGTGTATATGTGTGTGTGTGTGCACACTTGGTGTGTACTTGTGTGATGATGGTCATTGGACCAACGGACATCATACTGAGTTACATGGCTACCTTTTCAATTTTTAAATTTGTGAGAAAGAGTATCCCTAAGTTAATTAATTGCCCAAGCCGATCTATGATCTAACTACCTCAGCCCACCACTGCCATGGGATTATGGGCCTGCAGAACCATGCCACAATTGTTCTGGTTGCATCTAATTTAGGCACATCTTTTGAGTAAAACAGTTTCATGCCATATTCTGTCCCTTTCAGCTTCTTTACTTTAGTGAAATGAAAGAGAACACTGTTAAACTATGTTAGAGTCCTGCTAATCATGTCATTTTCTTTTTTTTTTTTCATTTTGATAGCTTGAATTCAACTCACTGCTAAGAAATTGCTAAGAGGGATAACCCTACAAAATATGAACATGAGAGAAACGAAGTCAGATCTTTGTCTGTTCAGAGTGCAAGATGGCTAAAATCTCAACGTCACATTGGAACCCATGAGGATAATGCACAGCTTCCATGCACATGATGCAGACCTCTGGGCATGACCTAGAGTCTAGGGTCAAGTGCAAATCCTTTCAGGGGTAAATTTAAACAGGAGAAAGGCTATAGGTACCACCAGCACAGAAATTTTACCAGTGCATTAAGATTTCTATTGGGATCACCGTTTCCCACTCATCAGGCAAAATGGCGTACACTTCTTCCCCTTAAGGGTCATTACCCTGTCAATATTTTGAGGTAATGTTCACTAGTTCCTCAAGTAAATTGAGAGCTGGAAACAATGGATTGTCTTGGTTCGTTTTCTTTTCCAGTCTCATATGCATCATTAAGAGCTGAATTTTGAGATAGTAGGTCTTTCTTACACACGTACACATTTAAACCAATTTATTTTACAATTACAAAAATCCCCAAGGGGCTAAATGTTCATGTTAAGATAAAAGAGTATTTCAGTAAATGCTAAAATTAGAGATATGATTCTGCTAAATTAGATATATGATTCTATTTGTGAACTGTGTAAGTGATAAAACAAAATCTTATTTCTCTTCAAACTGATTAACATGAAGCCCATATTTCTTTGGAGTACACTGAGGTCTGGGACCATTTTTATATTTCTAATTTTTCTGATTCTATAAAATACATTAACAGAAAAATAATGATCTGTTCAATTTATTTCTTGCTTTATTGTTTTTATTAGACAATGCAAGTAGCTAATCAAGTACAATAAAAATAGAAATATTTTATCCAAAGGGAAGGAAGGTGCTGGTTTAGAGGAACTCAGCATTTACCTGCTGCTACAGGAAACTGAACCAAAGCAAGAGATGACCAGACCCATGGTGAGGATGAGGATTCCTGAGACAGTGCTGGAGTTTAGATGTGGAGCACCAGCAACCCAGAAATGTTGGTTTTTAGTATAATAGAAGCTGTGTGTAGATTCCTGCTGGCAGATGGGTGCTGGGTAAGGGAGTACAGTGGCTGGAAGTGACAGAGATTGGTTCCTGTGAATCCTCACCCAGAACAGATCCTCTTGAGAGGTCCCTTCCTCCAGGACCTTGGCATTTGAATGACACTACTGTGGATAGCAGAATTAGGTAGAGATCTCTAGGCAGTTAGAAAGGGACCACCAGGTAATCAGAGATGAGCCACACCATGCGTGTGTTTGAGGAATGACTTGAAAGAACCTAAGCCTAATATGAAGACAAGGTAGCTAGGCCTGCAAGCCCCTCCAGAGATAACAGCTAAAAGATGTACTGTAACTGCACCATTTGGCCCAATAAGGCTAACCAATATAACAAACATAGGAACAAACTAATGAATACTTAGATGACTAGAGTACTCTATCACTCCTTCCCATTCCAGAAATTCATTTGTCATTCTCCTTGCTATGTATCCTTGCTACAAACCTTGTTTTTCTATTAATCAATATTAGATAAGTAATTGGACCAACATCCAAGTGTGTTGGGAAGTACCGATAATACCAGCACACTGGGAAGCTCTTTATTATTTAACCAAGATTTTTTTTATACTAAGGATAAGTGTCAAGAATGACACAAGCAGTTAGGCTTTATTTAAATTTATAAATGTAAATAAAACACTTACAGTGTTCAGTAAAGTGATCAGTGTTCTTTTGTATGATCTATAATCTTGGTCAAATTCAGGTACAGGAAGAGATTGAAAATTGTACTGGAAAATTATCATGGCTCCCCCCATAGCTCTCTAAAAGGAAGTCTCTATCATGCTTTTCTATCCATATTTCTGCATGACTCTAGTTTATTATGACAAGAATCTAACATTTTGAGGGTTTGAAACAATAACTTAAATGTTGATCATCCTGGGAATAATTTCATAAACTAAACTTTTTTTAAAATGTATTAAGCATTTAATTCAATGCAGTGGTAGTCACAAACAGTTGTTTTATGTAAAGAAAAATAATTTATATGTTTTATTATTGACCTTGAATTTCAGAGAAGACATTATTGACACCAGGTCAAAGTCAGAGTCAGGAGGTTTCCCACGCAGCACCAAATAATTACACGTAAAATTGAAAACAGAATGCATCTGTCTTGAGCAACTGTGGAGATAAAGCAAAAGGCAATGGCGAGTTGTCCTGGAATTCCTGGGAAGAGGTGTGTCAAAGGCAGGGTCATCTCAGGAAAACAGAGGCTGGATTTGGACACAGAGCCACTGGAAGGGACTTAACAATGGATGCTCTTAGAAGCTGGGCTCAGGGAGTGAGACAAAGTGAGTGACTGCTCATCAAACATAAAGAGATTTTGGGGCTCTTGTTTTTCCTCTATGTCCCTGCTTCAGTCAATATGATAGAGACTCCTCAATTAGCCCTAACTTAGCCAAATATCATAGCTAAAACCTCATTTCTATGAAGAAAGGATCACTGGACAATCCTTAAAAACAAGGCAAGCACACAGAAGTCATCCCTGATTTCCACTGACTTGAAGCCATCCAGCTTAGATTTCATGGTAATGATGGCTTCATTGAAAGAGTTTGAGAGTACTTCTTCCCTTTCAGTTTCATGGAAAAATTTGAAGAGTATGGGCACAAGTACTTCTCTAAGGTTTGGCAAAATTGCACAGTAAATTCGTTGAGTCCTGGGCTTTTATTAATTGGTGGAGCCTGTATTAGTTCTTTGATTTTACTTCCTGGTCTTAGTCTGTTGAGAGTTTTTACCTGTCCTTGGTTCAATTTTGATAAGGCATTTGTGTCTAGGAATCTACCTATTTCTTGTGGATTGTTCAAGTTACTGGAACATCAGTTTTTCAATAGTTTCTTATATCCTGTGGAATTCAGTGGTATCATAATTTCACCATTTTAGCTTCTGATTACTTTGATATGAGTCTTCTCTTTAATTGGTGAATTTAACCAAGGGTGTATTAACATTATTTATTCTTTCAAAGGACCAACTCTGATTCACTGATCTTTTGCATTCTACTTTTTAGTCTCAATTTCCTTGACCTATTGTCTGATCTGTAGAATTTCTTTCCCTCTACCAGATTTGAGTTTAGATTCTGTTTGTTTATCTAGGACCCTGAGATGCATCGTTCGGTTATTGAGGCTCATGTATTTCTCTAACAGACACATTAACTGCTGCAAACTTCCTTCTGGGCAGTACTTTCATCATGCCCCCAGATTCTGACAGGTTTTACTTACCTTGTCATTTGATAATGGGAATTATTTTTAATTACATTTATTAGCACATTTTAGATATACATAATGATCACATTCATCATAGCGAATTTGTACCTGCACATGATAGATACATCTTGATATTTCCCCCATTCCCCTAACATCCCCTCAACATGTCCCTCTTTTTTGCATTTTTTCCTTTTCTCTTTTTTTTCATTTCCCTTCCATCCTCTACCCCTCCACCCTTCCTAATTCCCCTTCCAATTTGAATATTTTCTTTCTATTTCACAGTATCATATATTTTGATCCATATTTACGCTTTCAGATTCTCACACCAGAGAAACTATGTAGTGTTTCAATATGTGTGCCCGATTTATTTCACTTAAGAGTATGTTCTCAAGATTCATATATTTACCTAGAACTGTCTCAAAGTTATATTTCTTTAAGTCTGAGTAGTCTCCAATGTATTAAAATAACCCACATCTTTATCCATTCATTAGTTGTTTCCAAGATCTAGCTGCTACAAACTCCACCAGTATAAACATAGGTGTACATGTATCGCTGTTCTATGATATTTTTAATTCTTTCAGGAGGATACCAAGAAGAGGAATATGTGAGTTGAAGGGAACCGCCAGTCCTAGTTTGTTTGAGAAATCTCCACAATGATTTCCAAAGTGGTTGCACCATTCTACACTCCCACCAACAGTGGAGAATATTTTTTTCCTCACAGCCTCAACAGCATTTGCTATGGGTTCTTATTAATAGCCATTCTTTCTGGAGTGAAATGTAATTTCAGTATTGTTTTAATTTGAATCTCCTAAATGACCAGAGATGTTGAACTTTTTCTCATATATGTATTTGTGATTTCTACTACTGCTTCTGAAAAATGTCCAGTCATCTCACATTCATATTTTTGGATTGGGCCTTTAAATCTGGGGTGTCCAGCTTTATTGAGTACTTTGTATATTCTAGACAGTAGCCCTTTGTCTGAGGTACAGCTAGCAAATATATTTCCCATGCTGTGGGTTGTCTTTCCACTTTGTGGGTGATTCCTCTTGCTGTGCAAAAGCTTTTGAATAAGATGAGATGCCTGTTGTTGATTCATCATGACATTTTCTGTTCATTTGGGGTGTGTTCATAAAGTCTTTGCCTATAGCAGCATCTTCAAGAGTTCTACCTATTCTATCTTCCAGCAGATTTACTGTTTCTATTTTAACATTTATATCTTTGACCCATTTTGAGTTTAATTTAGTGCATGGTGAAAGATGTGGGTCCAATTTTAATCTCTGACATGTTCAGAGCCAGTTTTTCCAGCACCAGTTTTTTTTATTTTCATTTTTTTCAGTAGTATAACTATGCTATTTTCTTATATGCATATACATACACATATAGATATGTTGTTGCTTTCAGCTTCAACACACAAAAAAGACAATATGCTGTTCACATATTTGTCCAGCACCATTTATCAAACAGACTCTTTTCCAGTGAGTGTATTTGGCATCTTTGTCAAAAATAAGGTGGCTAAGTGTGTCTGGAGTTGTTTCTGCATCTTCTAATTGGTTTCATTGACACTTGGGTCTTTTTTGCCAGTACCTTGCTGTTTTTATCACAGAAGCTTTATAGCACAGTTTCAACTCAGGGATTGTGATGCCCCTCTATTGTCTTCGTTGCCCAAAATTCTCCTTGCTGTTCTGGGTCTCTTCTGGTCCCAAATGAATTTTAGGATTCTTTTCTCTAATTCTGTGAGGTAAGCTGTTGCAATTTTGATCACAATTGCATTCAATCTGTACAACAATTATGGGAATATGGCCATTTTCGCTACATTCGTTCTTCCTACCAAAAAACAAGGGTTGTTTCTTTTATTTTCTGATATCCTATTAAATCTTTTTCAGAACACTTAGTTTTCAATATAGATATCTTTTAACTTCTACAATACATTGATACCTAGGCATTTCATTTTAGTGTGCTATTGTGAAAGGTGTTGCTTGCCTAATTTCTCTTTCCGTGAGTTTATTACTCATGTATGGAAAGGCTATTGATTTTTGAGTGTCAACTTTGAATTCAGCTATAATACAGAGTTTGGTTATTAAATCTAGAAGCCTGTGTGCTAGTATGTGGTCTAATCTAACATCCTGTGTGCAGCTGAGAAGAATGTGTTTTCTGATGTTGTGAGGTAGACATCTACTAACTCAATTTGTTCAAAAGTTTGGTTCAGTTCTAATATTTTGTTGGTGATTTTTGTGTAGTTGATCTATTTGGAACAATGGAGTATTCAGATCCCCCATTATAACTATATTAGTGCTTGTTTGATTTTTCCTGTTCGTTAATATTTGCCTTATATAGTTGTGTGCACTGATATTTGGTGCATGTATACTTATGATTGTTATCTGTTCCTTTTGGATTGTCCCCTTTACAAGATTGTGTTGATCTTCTTTGTCCCTCTGTAGCAGTCTTGACCTGAAATCCACTCTCTCTGAGAATAGAATGGCAGCATCAGCTTTTTGCTAGGTTCCTGTCACATGGGGTATTATTTTTTTCCATCCTTCGACTTTCAGTTTATGAATTTCTTTTTAATTCAATGTAGTTCTGCTATGCAGCATATTGTTCAATCCTGCTTCTTGATCTATTCTGATAGTCTGTTTCTTTTTATTTGTGAATTGATAATATTAACCTTGATGCCTATAAAGTATATGTATTGGCTTACATTGTCAGGTAATTTTCCTCTTGCTGGTTCCGTTTATTCCTTCTGTTTAATTGCTTCCCTGTCTGGTGGATTCATTATGTCTAGGTTCATGAAGTTGTAATACTTGTTATGTCTTTCCAGAATGTCCATCATAATCTGAGTACTGGCTTGCTGTAGATGAATTTGCTCAATTGTTCTTTGTCTTAGAAGTATCTTATTCCTCCATCAATCTTGAAAGATAGTTTTGCAGGGTACATCGATCTAGCTTGGAGGTTTTCTTTTAGGATTTGAAATCTTCAAGCTCTCTCTGACTTAAAGGAAATCTGGTGTCACATCTTGTTTAATTCTCTTCCCATTTTCTGTTTTGTTTGTTTGATTTTCTTATTTTTAACTAATTTCTGGGTTGATGCTGGTAAATTGTCTGTGGTGAATAGCTGTATTGCTACTACTTAGAAAGCTTAGGAAGTGATTGCTCAGAGGTGTCTTCCAGATGTTGTGTGCCTTCGGGTTTTTAGTCTGTTGGCACATCTCACCTCTTCAATTCATTGTGAATTAGAAGTTGCAGCTTACTTGGTCCAGTCCCTGGTTCTTTGGTCCTAGAATATAGTAATTTTATGACCCTTAGGCAATCTCAGTCTTGGTATACCTGGAAAAACAATTGCTTAGAACAATTACATCACTTTGGCTAAAGTAGTACAATCAACAATAACAGTAGCATTAAACACGGCCTAGGAAATGATAAAGTGAGGGAACAATTAATTTGCCATTCTGAACTATATGAACTGGATTTGTGTTTACATAACAAAATCTAAAATAAACCAGAAAATCATATTCAGTAAATAAGACTTCAGGGAACAAAATTTAAAAGGAGTTAAGAAAATAAACAAATAGAGGAAGATAGTAAAAGCAAGGCTGGTGGACAAAGGAAGATCATGGAAACTTTGGAAAACTGGTGAAGAAGACAGAAAGGAAAGAGTTAAGTAAGAAACAAAAACAGGAACATGAAACAATGACAACAACGACAGCAACAAAACTAGAAGCAATGTTAATATTCATGTAAAAACAAGAACAATGAACAATCAAGAAAACAAAAACAAAAACAAAGAAAGTAAGAAAAACAAACTAAGAAAAAAAGTCAAACCTTAATGTGTATCTCTGCTGATTTTAGTAGATAAGGTGGACTGATAGAATTTAGATCCAGATTGATTAATCTCAGCAAACAAACTGTAATTTTATGGTGTAATATTGGTCATTCCCAGTGAGACTGTACCTTTAATTACAGTGAAGTTCAGGCACGTTTCTGACTGTGAGTCTGGAACCACACCCATTCAACCTGCAGCAGTTCATTTGGCCCCTCTTGCTTGAACTTCACTCTCTGCCAGTGGGAAATTGGCTCCCTAACTTTCTGCCACCTTGAACTTTTCTCTTTTACCCAGACAATGGAAGCTGCAAGATGGAGCCAGCACTTTCTCTGAATTCCAAACTCAGTTGTCCCCACTCCAAAATGGCTCCTGGTGAATCACCTTGTCCTGGGTGACATGTGAACCCAAATAGCTCATGAACCACTGCAGTGAGCTGCAATAAGTGCTCTGTGCACTGGTGCATTTATCCATGGAGGCCTATGAGATCACTAGTAGTCACTGTGTGTCTGCAGGTTTCAGCTGCCCATCCACTGCAGTGAGTTCCAGCTTAGGGAGAGAGTGCCACCTGTCATCTCCTCCTTCTTCATTCATTGAATCTCTCTCATGAGTCTTCCTGTGGGCTTCAATTCTCATTTCAGATCCTTCTTGAGTCCCAGGGACCCACCTACCTCCTTGTTTTCCTCCTCACATTGCTGTTTTCCAGTATCCTGACACCAAGTCTCGGAGAGGCTCTTCTCTGCTGCAGACTACGCTACCATCATACCAGAAGTGATTCTTGGAATTATTAATGTCTTCTTTGATTTCTCCAATGGTCCACTGATCATTCAGCAGTGTATTATTGAATCTGCATGTGTCCATGTAGTTCCTGTAGTTATTTTTGCTCTCGGTTTTCAGTTCCCTTCTAGTATGCAGAATGCAAAGATTGTGAATACTCTTTTATTTATAGAGACATGACTTGTGACCTAAAATGTAGACTATTTCACAAAGGGTCCTGTGAGCTGCTGATAATAGTATGTATTCTGCAGTTGTTGGATGAAACACTCTGCAGATATCTGCGAAATTTCTTTGTGCTATGAAGTGACTTAACTTCAGTATTTCTTTGCTAACAATTTTGGTTCATAGACAGGTCTATTGGTGAGAGTAACTTTTTGGATGATGTTTGTACTTAGGCAGGAGGATCAGGGAAAAACAAGTCCAACCCATGCTGTCTATGCTAGAAGTCCCTCCTTCACAGTTATGTATCAAAAGTGCAACAATATATGAGAAGTCTTTTATCTTTTTCTTTACAGCCTTAAAATTCTTTAGAGAAGATGAAATACTACCAGAATTTCAAACAGAGATTGTATAACTGGAGACAAGAAATGATTGAATGAAAGGACTCAGAAATCAAAATTAAAAAGACCTAGGAGGCATGGTGGACACTGGGGACTGAATGGCCTCAATCATAGCTTAGCCCTGAAGCTCCAGGTATGGTTTTCTCTACATGAGCTGTATGGACTTAGTGAACTTTGTGTCCCTTCCAGCTCTCATCCCTATAATCTGAAATCTTATTTAACAGAGAGCTAAATGTGGAAAATCAGCCAAGTTTCCCTGAGATGTTCCTTTCCTCAGTGGTCAGTGAATACGGGAAGGGAAGAAGACAAAGAAAAATTCAAGCATATGTACTTTCGCCTGACCCAATGTAATCATTTGTTTATTAATAGTTTATATGTCCATTGGGTTCACTGTTACTGGGTAGTGTTCTGTATGTATGCCTACTTGTCACTATCCTATTTCTAAAAGTCAAAAGGCAAGATGAGCAGACTCTGTATTGATGTTGTTTAGATACTCACTCACCAGTATATGGCCATAAGTACATGCTTAAAAATTTGAATAAGTTGAGAGCTCAACATATTGAATGTGTTAGGTCTCAAGTTTGTGGCATCAACATTGGTTCCCAGGGAAGCTGGCCTGGTGAATTAAAAACTGTTGGTCAGACTGGGCATGGTGGCACATGACTTTAATCCAACCACTTGGGAGGCTGAGGCAGGAAGATCAGTGTGAATTTGAGACTAGCCCAGGCTACAAAGTGAATTCAAGGTCAACCTGAGCTGCATAGTGAGACCCTGTCTCAAAAAATAGGGCCAGGGATTTAGCTCAGTTGTGTAAGCACCTGCCTGGCAGGTGCAAGTTTGCCAGTTTGATCTCTGGAACAAAAAAAAAAAAAAAAAAAAAACCTCTTGGTCAATTTAAACACCAGCTGAACTGCATCAGCATGGTACTGAGTATAGATGTTTCACCTGAAGACTGTTGCCAGCATAAAAAGGAGACCTGGAGAGGAAAAGTACTGTTCTTGGTTCTCAGTATTGTTGTTTGATGCTCTCAGTTCTCCTGTTTCTGTGTGTTTTCCTGGAAGACCTTGCTGAGCTTCTTTCCTGATATGAACTTGGCTATTCTCATCATCAAAGGAGATTGAGACTTTTTGCTGAGAATACCTGTGGTTCACACTGGGGGAGTTCTGGTCCTTACTTTGAGCATTGCTTCCTTACTCTGGAGGAGAAGATGGTGCACTGTTCAATCTTCTAGACAACCTAGTCATGCTGGCTTCCTGATACGATCTCAGCTATTCTCCTCATTGGAGGAGCTCAGGACTTCCTTGTCACTGAGGATGGTGTGACACTTTTCAGGGGAGCTTTGGTCCTTACTTTGAGCATTGCTTCTTGGATCCAGAGCAGAACCCTCAACCTACTGGCATAGATCCTTCAACTACTGGCACTGACTTTCTGACTTCCACCATTAATCTTTGGGCCTTCTCAGCACAGATCCATGAAATAGACTTGCGTGAGTCATTTTCATGCACTTTAGGCCTCCGGTGGGACATGTCATGAGATCTAGATCTTCAGTTGAACTCATGCAGGATATTGCCATGGGATTCAGGCCCTCAGCTGAATTCTCTAGCTCTTTAGTATGTGGACAGATTTCCTGAACTTTTCATGTTTATCTCTTTGAGTGACTATAATAAAATAATACTGCAAATTATGTGTCCTATATGTAATTGTTTTCCTTGAAATCCCTGACTACAACAGCTGCCCTGGAGATCTGGTTCCATTGCTTAAGCACAATGATTCTCAAAGCCTTGGGAGTCTCTCACCTGTTTAGTCTCTATGGGCAAATACCAGTTATTCTGAAAGCTTTCCTACTTTAATATGTTGAGTAAACATAGACCACAAGGGCTGACATCTTGTCTCTATCCTCTGTGCTGTGCAACTGGATGAAGAAATTCTAGTTTCCTTCTGGTGAAGCAACATCAGTCTTCAGAGTTCGCACCTGTTCCCCTTGCAGAATCTCTGTATTCAAAACTTCTTAGACACTTGCTTGTTTAATAGCACAGCATCTAATTTCCTAGTGGTACTGGGGCTATGTTATGGTTTATACATTGTGTCAACTTGAGAACTTTAGAAGCTTAATTAAGTAACCCAGCAGCTCTTCATCCTGGAGTGTAGAGCACAAGCTGTTACCTGTTCATTGTGTCAGTTTGAGAAGGTCAGAAGTTTAACTGAGAGACTCAGCAGGGAGCCAGGGTTCTTACATTGTAAATATCTTCATCCTGTGCAAAGGAAGACAAGGAGATTTGTGAGTGCTACACCCATGCTTGGGGGCAAGTGTGGGTCCTGTGTACAATATAAGGGAGAAAAAGAGACTTGCTCTTGCCCCTTTTGGCTCTGGCCACTTTTGCTTGCTGCCGTGTTGAAGTATTGTCCATGTGCCATGCCACCCTACCTTGGAGCCAGCTGACTATGGACTGAAATCTCCAAATACTGTAAGCTAAATAAACGTTTCCTTCCTTCATTTTGGGTGTTGGGTGTTTTGTCCTAGCAACAAGAGAAAAGTAACCAAGACAGCCTATACTATAGGCTCTCATGAAAAGGTAAGCAAGCCCTCCTTTGCCAGCATCAGATACTCTTGACATGAAAAGCAAGCTTAGAGTCAAACTGAGCAGCAAGAATACATTTAATGACAAAATTCCTGAACGGGAGAAAAATATAAGCCAATTCAAAAATTTAAGAAAAATGAACTACAGTCTAAATCATTAGGAGGTTTGCTGAGTAGCAGCCCCAACATGAGGCAGCTTCAGACCTCAGAGAACAAGCAATTCTAGGACTGGCAAGGGTCTCAGAAGAACATTTGCTCCAACTGCCTGGATTGCCACTGGAGAAATCCAGACAGCGAGGGTTTCACAACACTGCCTACAAAATGGGTCTCGTGCTCTGAATTCAACAGAGCAAACTGAGGGAAAAGGTCCCAGCTCCAGAACCCTGCTGGAAACTGTGGCCTAACTGCTCCTCTTCTCCTTCTCTGCAGCACTTGCCTTTCTTATTCTGGAGCCAGTTGACTACCCCTCCAACCTCTTTCTATAGGATGACACCACTTCTCCCCCTGCATTTGAACCGCTTTACATTGATTCTATCAACTTCCCCACTTCCTTTGGTGTCCCATAGTATTTTCTAGTGTCATCTTAATCCAAATGATTTATTTTGACTTCTTTTTCTGTTGTATGAGTGGATATACTAAATATTTTTTATTTAGCTGTCCGAAAAATACTAGGTTAATTCAATTTCTGAATAACGCTATGTCATTTTCTCTCTGATTTACATACCAGCTCAAACCAGATGTGGTGGTGCACTCCTGTAATCCCAGCACTCAGGAGGCTGAGAAAGGAGGATCATTGCAAGTTCCAGATCAGCCTAAGCTACAAAGGGATCTTCAGGACAGCCTGAACTGCATAGTGAGACCCTGTCTCAAAAACACAAAACTAAAAAATAAATAAATAAATACAAACCCAAAAGGAGCGACTGTTCTTTCTTCTTAATGCAGACTGTAACTCTTCTTCATTTTCTCTCCTGTTCCATTCTCCTTGCTTTTTTCACTCTCAATTCTGCCCTTATTCCTTTCTCCCTTCATCCCTCTCTCTCCCTCATTTGTCCCTTTCTCTTTGTTCTGGACTCTCCTCTCCCTCTTTCACTTCCTACCTCCCTCTCTCCCTTCTTTCCTTCTTTCCTATTTTTTCTTCTTCTCTAATAAAGATTCTAATTTATACCCAACTCTCAGATAACAGAAGTGCATGGTGCTCACTATTTCCTGCTCTCAGCTTTACCCAGTACAAAGTGATGAGATAAAAACAACAATGCAGCTGCCAAGTGAGCCTTTCCTTGAGAAGCTAGAGTTTGCTGCATCATCCCAGGGACACAGACACTGGAATGCAGTCCACACTGGAGCATGGAAACAGGTTGGTGCAAGGATGGCCTCGGGCCTGTGGGGAATTTGAGAGACCAAGAAACTCAGGAAGCAATCAGCCTTAGTAAGCTAAGCTAGAATGCTCTAAAGCCAGAGGACTAAACCAGCATGGGAGAATATTAATGAGGTTCCACAGGGAGAACAGAGATACGTAACTTTCATATCATGGGGTTCCATTTTATTTTAGACTCATTTTTCCAATATGCTAGTGAAGATATCACCAAAAAGCCAGCTGAATGAGGGTTGATGCATTAAAGCCACAAACTACAGGCTCTGCAGGAGGTGAGACAAGTGTTTCCTTAGACAAAGTTCTTTCAAAAGCAGTAGAAATAGGCAACTGTGAGAAGAACTCCATTTTCTAGCCTACTGATACAGATGCTGTACTGAAAATCTGAAGCATTTACAGAGAGTCATACATCTATAATTAGTGAGGAATAAGCATATCTCTTATTATCTTAACTATGAATTAATTTTTATTACAGCACCAGAAAGCATGTAGAACCATGGTGAAGGAGGATTTGCAAAACCTGCCTCTTGCAAAGTTAATCAAGTTCGGCACAACCCAGGCCATGATTTCCCATATTGTCCTTCAAGGGAATATCTCCATGGCAGAGACTTTGTTATATCCCCTGCTATGTGCACCATGATAGAATAATACCAGGCATGTGGCAGGTGCTCAAGTAATACAGAACACCCAACTGAGACTATCAATGAGTTCAAGTGAGAAAGAATTAGAAATACAGTTAGGCCCACCACATGTGACTTCTTTCCTTGTGTATAGCTAAGTTTGTCAACTAAACACACTGTTCCTCAAATTGAGATCAGCTAACCCTGGACTCCTTCAGATAATTCCAAGTTTAAGGACTTTGTAAGCATTTATCTGGACTGCTGCAACTCCCTTGATGCCTGCAGCTCAGATTCTGAAAGATTGTATAAAACACATGAAGTGCTATTTATGAAGATTTAGTTTATTGAATTAATTTCATTTTACTCTTGCATAGAGCATTTCAGGAGAAAAATCATTTGAGGGAGGAGAGGCAACAAAAGTTGGTTTGTCTGACAACTTTTAATTTACTTTGTGTTTGATTTACCTGCTACGGTGGCAGGGTTTCAATAAGCATCCTCCAAAGTCCTGTGTTAAGGGTCTTGCTCCAGTCCTGTGGGGCTATGGGCAGTGGCCCAGCTGAAAAGAGGTGGTGTCCAGGGAAGTCTTCCAGGCACAGCAGCCGGCCCTTGTTGAGCATATTGAAACCATGGCATTGCTTTCTTCTCCCTTTGTTTCCTGGCCATCATAAGGGAGCAGGTTGATTTACCTGGTTCTCCCTGCCACAGCGTGGGGCCCTACCAAAGACCCAAAGCCACAGGGGCATTAAATAATGCAATGGGATCTGTGAAACTGTGAGCCCGATTGAACCCTTCCTACACCCTCCTACATGTCCTACATGGTGAGTAGGAAACTAAATTATTGAACCATTGTGCACATTAGTATGGAGATTCCCCCAAAAACTAAAACTAGAAGCACTACTTGATCCTTCTATAGCACCTCTGAGTATGGAATGGAAAGTATTTAAGCTAGCATGATTCACAAAACCCAAGTAATTCAAGCAGCCTAGATCTCCCTCAGTAGATGTAGGCATCAACCAAATATAATATACATACATATATAAGAATATTATTCAGTTAAACTCGCATACCTGTGTATATATTAGCACAATTCACAAAAGCCTACTACACAAACACCCTAGATTCCCTTCAACACATGAATGGATCTAGAAGTGTGACATATATAACATAATGGAATATTTTTCAGCCACAAGACAATGAAATCACGTCATTTTCAAGAATATTTGTGGATATAGAAAATGTAATTAATCCAAGAATAAGCAGCTCTCATACATAAATATCAGGCAGATATTGAGTTATATACCCGTGTCCCTCCCACAGACATCTTCAGGGCACAGAGTGTACAAAGAAAAACACTATTTCTTGATCTATAAATTTCCTACTTAAAATTTCTCCTTCCTCTTAAGTACCACTGCAACAGAACATTCTGAGAAAAGAAGGGTCACTGATGTCGTTTGTATGTAGACTGTCCCCAAAGATCCTTTTCTGAAAGCTTCGTCTCTCTGATGATGGTACTGAGGGCAGCTCTGGACCTTTACCTAAAGGAACCTTATGGGAAGTCCTTAGGTCACTAAGGGCAAGCTCTTGGAAGGAATTATGAGAGCTCGGTCAATACCTTTGAACTGCTTCTTGGATCGTGATGTAAGCAGTTCCCTCCAATGCCTCTCATACTTTGATCTGACACCTCTACCAAAAGGGGAAACAAAAGGGGAGAACTAATCTTAGTTTGACTTTCCAGAACCATGGAACACAATAAACCTCCCTTTATTGCCTTAGTGTTACGTGTCTACTACTTCAATATAGTGACACAAAACTGACTAATAAGATTAAGCAAGATTTTATTTTCCCTCTGGAATCTGTAATTGAAGGAAATCATCCTGTATCTATCCCCACTCAACTTCCCCTACCCGTGCTCTTAGATGTTAGCAGGATGCCTACAGCACCAGCCTTCTCCCTGGGTTCCTATATAACCTCACTGAGGGCAGCGCTAAGGCAACATACTTTATTTGTGCCTCACATATTGTAGGGCAATGTTTCATTTTTTGAGGTAGGTGAAAAGTGATCTTATCATTTAAACATGAGAACACATTTCATATTAAACCAGAAGCGTGTTTTATGTAGTGTGAGACAGCGCATAAACACTTGAGGTTTTTTACAAAGACTCTCTGCCTTGAAATCTCACCTTAGTAATTCCCTTGCTAAATAAACTAGTGCATAACTATTCTTTGCATAAATTCTATCATTTGTGAAATAGGGATAATAAACATACCTTCTTTGTTTTAATTTTTTTCTGTGGTATAGGATTTGGAAAACATGACCAAGTGCATGCCAGGCAAGTACTCTACCACTGAACTGTATCTCCAGCTCAAATAAACCTGGTTTAATGAATTTTGTACAGTCTGTGAGAAAACATACTCCAGCTCCATCAAATGATATGTATTAATATTAGTCTACCTAGAGTGATACCACACACATACACAGAAGGATTCTCCAGAAACAAAGTTAAAAAGCATACCACCTCCTCCCATTATGTCTTACAAGCATTTTACCCTGGCATCCAGACCATGAGTCTGAAGCCAATGAAATAAATGATGAGATGATGCTGAAATGTTGTGTTCTTGACATCGAAAACAAGCGATTTTTGTTTTCTTTCTCTATGAAAGATTAGAGAACTACCATTCAAAATAGGTCCTGCTTGTTCAACAGCTCTTCTCATTTCTCACATGTCAAGGAAGTAAATTAAATACCTTTCTGGATCACTTTAAGCTATAGAAAACAACTGCAACAGCTGCAAGGGTTCAAGAATTTACAGAGAGGACTGCTGGCAAAACCAAAGCATTAAAAAGGAGCAACACTTTATCCAGAGTTTGCTGAGACTCATAACCAATATCTCTTTGGATTAGAATTAGCTATGTTCTTGGTTACCTAGAATGATAAGAAGAAACATCATGAGATGAATAAAAACTTTCTGCACTGAAGCATCGCAAAAATAATCTTTGTACAGGGACAGTCAGGACTCTTAGGTAGGATTAGATTAGGGAACTGGGCCTCTTTAAGTAGGAGAAGGGAAATAGCCTCTGCATCTCATTACACAGAGCAAGCTGACAGCCTGCAGTTTAGATACCAGCTTCTGTATAGCTTCACTGAGCCAACAGCCTGTGGTTTTGACACCCTTGTCCATGTACCTACACTGTCCTGCCTATGCCCCTCTGTAAGTAGGTTACTTCTCCCCTCACAGTTCCCCTATTAGCCCACGAAACCTAGACCTCTAGCAACAAGTTCAATAAATGACCCTCAGACCTGGAGGAGATAGGACCTCTACCCATCTAACAGGACTGCACCTCCAGATTCCTTGGTGTCCCGACTCTGGGGCCACCACTCCTCCCAAATGGCTCTTCCTCTTGCAATACATGCAATCAATTTACTTTTGATTAGCACTCATCTTCCTACATGCAAAAGAAAGACAAGCCCAAGGAGGGTAATTCTGGGGACCACTAGACCCCAGATCCATAGACCATAGCACTTTGCATTTGTTTAGTAATCCAAATGTGCCTTAAAAACAATTCAACCCCTCAAATAAGAAAGATATTTTCTAAGGTTTTGAGAATGTACGGCAGGATGGATGGAGTAGAAGAAAAACAGCAGGGTAGAATTTCAAAATATATACTCAGGGGTATTAGAAAGGTACAATGTGCTCCCCAAGTGAGTCAGCGATTACCAAGGATTGCAGGTCTAACATCTGTTTCAACAGCAAAAGGAAGCATAGTGGCAGTATCTGAGCCCTGCCCTCTTCATAAATTTGCATGCTCACAATGAGGAAAATTAACCTGGTTGTAAAATTCAAACTTGCCTCACTGGAAATACCAAAGGAAATGACCCAGAGGAGGCAAGCTGACAGCTATATATTCAGTATTTCACCATTGGAAACACAGAGGCTCACAGGCTCCCTGCTCACATTCACTTCCCCGAGGAGCACAGGTAAGGACATCCAGCTGCTGGGCTTAATGGTCTGAGTTGCATAAAATGATATTAGGCATAAAATTGATTGCATTATACTTATTGTGATGAGAAAAAATGAAAATACCTCCTTTATCCTTTACCTGAATAATTTATTTCTAAGTCAATACATCCTTACGAGCACTTAGAAGAGTGCCTAAAAACCATAGAGCCTTGACAGAAAAGTTGAAAATGTCTGCAGAGAGCTGCCTGGAGGTAATCCACAGAGATGTTCCTCTAGGCATTTGTTATACACACTTTGTGTCTAACCCTAGCACAGAGGATGATGAGAAAAAGATAAAGATGGTCTATTATTATTTATATGAAACTATTTGTAAAATAGCGTTCACCTGAATTTTCCATTGGGGGAGACTTGAAAACTTACAGTCATACAAACCTTGATTTTCAGAATTCAGGAATCCAGATATGTTATTTTCTTTGGGAAATTTTGTTGCAGAGTGATGCTCCATCAATAGAGTTGTAGTAACATAAATGTTATGCTTTCCAGGAGTTCCAGGTCACACTAAGACCACTATGAGTTCACTCAGTGAAGCAAACATCAAGTTCACCGTTGATCTCTTTCAAAAGTTAAGAAAGCCAGAAGAAAATGTCTTCTTCTCCCCTTTCAGCATCACAGCAGCAGTAGCAATGGTCTACTTAGGGGCCAAAGGAAGCACTGCAGAAGAAATTGAGAAGGTAAGCGTTATAACCGTTCTGTTTAGCTCTGTCACAGCTTTTCTGTTGGCTAGCATGTGCATGAATGTGTGGATCTGGAGGCATGATGGGTGGGACAGGGCATTGAGCAACTTTCTCAGGACTGTGTGATCACAGAGCTATGGGAAAGGCAATACATTTTCCTAATCTCTATCGTGCTTTTCTTGGTGCCTTGATATTATCTGAAAAGTGAACAAACCTTCTACAACTGCCCAAGAATGAAATAGGAGCTTAACACTTGAGGACTACTGATATAAGGAATGCCTGGACTTATATCTAAGGGATACAGAGCCAGAGGCTTCCTCAGCAATGAGTGGATGAACATCCTGTGAAGTGTCTGATAATGAACCTGCGTTGCTGTGGTCCTTCATAGATCAAACTGATATCCTGAAGTTTGGCGAATATTTTTGTTTCTTTTTTGTTTGTTTGTTTGTTTGTTTGCTTCTTTTCATTTGCTGTTAGGGTTTTATTCTGAACACCACCACCACCCCTGGCATTCACCCTTGTTAATGGAGATTGGACCAAACCAATCTCTTGCCTTTTTCTTCTTTTCTTTTCTTTTCTTTACTTTACTTTTCTTTTCTTTTCTTTTCCTTTCTTTTCTTTGTTTAAGTAAGAGTCTCTCAAACTGGCTAAAGTGTGCAGGCTGGGCTTCTCCTTGTGGACCTTCTGCCTCTGCCTTCTCAGCCTGCTTAGATTACAGACATGCTCCAAGAAAATACACTGGTTTCCCTCCCTCTGATTTAGACAGAGCTCTAAAATTAAATTGTCTTGTCCCATTTTCTGTCTCTTCCAGGTCCTTCACTTCAATGAAATCGCAGCGAAGTCAACCGAAAAAACTAAAACTGGTCATGTGAGTACCTGAGCACTTTGGTTGCAGGACAGCTTCAGGTATCTTACAGGGCCTTAGTGTAACCATGGAATTTAACATAAATGGAGAAAAGTCAAAGTTTATGGCAAATCCTAAACTTGAGATAAGAAGATAGAAAGTATATTCACATTTCAGTTATGCAATTAATAGTCTTGTGGTTTTTTCCAGTCAGAGAAGGTCAGCATTATATTAATGAAAGTGAGTCTGAAGCAAATCAGCCTGGGTTCAAATTCTGGTTCTGTTCCTCACAAATGGTGACCACCAGCAAGACACAACTGCTCTGAGCACCAGTGTCCTCATCCCAGTGTAGTGGGGTAAAAAGGGAATCTGAATCAACTCCCATAAGCAATTACAAATGGTGCTTGGGCTGCCATAAATAAGAAGGCACAATAAATTTTAGTGAACATCGAATGACGATTATCTTAAGCACAAAAATGCTACTAAAATTAATCAATTTTAAGTAACTTTAGAAGCAAAAGAACTAAGAACAACTTGGAGTATATTTTGAAAAATGCTTCCTGGGGAACATATCTGTCTAGAACCTTAATGATATAAAACTTTTACTTGGCAAATAAAAATACGCAACCTAAACTAGACTTGTCTCTGCTAATTTCATTTCCTCAGAGAGGTTATTTAATTCTCTCAGCTTTCTTATTTCCACCTAATAAGACTTTGATTGCCTGAGCTTGGTCCTTAGCTGAATACCAGCAAACACTGATCTTGCATGCAGAGAAAGACTGTCTTGAGGGAAAGGCCACATAGCAAACAAAATGTCCCAGCAGATAGAAGAGGACAACACCAAGGGGTATAATAGTGTTCCATATTTTGCACTATTTAAAGCATCCAAACTTCAACATAACCATTTTTATGACTGTTGGAAATAAAATACAGTGTTTGCCTAAGGAATATAGAGTTTTGCATACAAGATAAATTATTTATAACTACTTAAATCAATGACAATTGAACAAATTGAAAGTTTAGCACAACAGAAATCAGATAAGAGTATTTTATAACTGGTAGAAAGAATTTCCTGGAAGAAATTGAATGCCAAGTGGATTTTATTAAGGTTATGTGATATAAAATATCTCTAATATCATGCGGTAAGCAAGAGGTCATCTTTGAGATTGCAAACAAATACTTGTTGATCTAACAGTTTTCAAAAGAGTTTAGCATTTAATGATGTAAATACTAATAAAATGAGCACTCTTTTTTATATTGAAGGTTGAAAAGTCAGGAAGTGTGCATCACCAATTTCAAAAGCTTCTGACTGAACTGAATAAACCCAGGGGCACATACGAACTGAAGAGTGCCAACAAGGTCTACAAAGAAAAGAGTTTCCAGTTTCTTCAGGTAAATTTCCCCTGGTCCTCCACAGCTTTCGTCTCAGTCCTCTATCACTCATGTGATCCTGATTAACTCACATGGACAGCATCTCCCCAGACAGCGTCAGTTTCCTTCACCCCAACAAAACCTTCCTGAAGGGTTCCAGGCACTGCTAATAGTGTGGGTAATGTGTGAGTTTATGAGAAAGAAGGATGTGGGGTAACAGAGGTGGTCTTGAGATGTCATAATGAACTGGCACTGAGACATAGAATTTTTAAGGGGAAGCAAATGAATAATGGGGTATTTCTGCAATAGGCAGACATGGAAGAGTTCTTGAGAAAAAAATAGAAAGCACCAAAAGATACTTAATTCTCAAGAACAATGCTATAAACAAGATTAAATTTACTGAAGAGAACTCTAAGAAGCAGTTCATCTACTTAAAAGTTAAAAGCCTTAAATTTTGTTCCCATCATCTCCTCCCCAAA
>RJWM01012222.1:0-57251 GCA_004363535.1 Dasyprocta punctata | reverse complement strand
CGCAGGACGTGGACCCGACCCTGGTTCTGTCCGCAAGCTCGGCCCAACAGCTATGCCTGCGGGGCAGGCCCGGGCTGGTCCCAGGCCTACAGTGCCGGGAGCAACCCTGCTGGGCAGCACGGTCTGCACAGGAGCTGTGGGATGGCACACGCTCGAGCCGAGCCGCGCGGCTGAAGAATGGAGTTGCCGTGGGCTCTGCACTCTGGTGGGGAGGGGCCCAAGCTCTCCAGGTCCCTGCAGCTATGTTGCTCAATTCCCCGGTGAGCAGTTCTGGGTTCCTGGGCTGATTTGGGCTGGGCTGCGTACCTCTGTGTCCTGCGCAGCTGGCCGGCGTTTCCCTGAGGTTCGCGGCATGCCCCTGAGGTTCGCGGCGTGCAGGATCGCGGGACCCAGTAGGCTCCACACATTTCTTTAATAATGATTCTCATTTCATTTTTTAGCTGAGAGAATATTTCTGATTTGTATTTCTCTATAGCTTCATCAAGCTGTTTCTTTATTGCATTTTCTATCATTTCAGAAAGTCCCTTTGTGTGACTCCCACTGTCTTCCATTTCAGTGTCTCTTGGGTTTGTTCTTTGTGGGCTGGGGAACAGAGAGTGCCTCTTGGTCTTTCGTTTTGTCATTTTCTTCTAGAACCTATGTGGCCCTGTGTCCTGCAAGCCTGACCGGGTGTTCCTCTGAGGGTCACGCTTATTCTTGGATTGCGCTGAATCATGGGACCTGGTCGAGCTGGGCTCTGCACGCAGCAAGGGAGGGCGGCCTCCCGGGGTGTGTGGGTGGAGCCTCTGCCTTTACTGGGTGGGGGCTCAAGGCCTCCCGGTCTCAGGGACCTAGGCAGAGTACCCCAGAGTGACGCTGCCCAGAGCCCAGGTCTGTCTGCAAGTTCTGAGCGACAATTGCTTTGCCAGGGCAAGCCTGGGCATGTTCCAGGCCTACAGTGCCAGGAACCTGGCTGGGCAGCGGTTTGCAAGCTCTGGGATGGCACATGCACAAGCGCTCCACTGAAGTATGGAGCTCGCGCATGCTCGGTGCTCTGGTGTGGGGAGCGCAAGCTCTCCAAGTCCCTGCAGCTATGTTGGTCAGTCCCTCGAGAGCAGCTCTGGGGTCCTGGGCTGATCTTGGCTGGGCTGTGTACCTCTGTGTCCTGCGAGGCTGTCCCAGTGTTCCCCTGAAGGTCACACCTATTCTTGGATCACACTGAATCGCGGGACCCGGTCGAGCTGTCTCAATAAATATTTCTGCTCTTAACCTCCGTTGTTCCTAAAATTCGTTCTTTGATTTTAGAGAACACAAACTCATACTGGACATATAACAGGTTGCGAATTTCATTCCCCTGTATCATTTGGAGTTCTTCCACCGAGATCATTCCCCTATATCAATTCAACACTTCAAATATATAATAAAAATTTAAAAATACACAATGCAGAGGAGGGAAAAGACCAGCTGTTCTTTTTCTGTGGCTTGTGGTTGCACATGGCTCATGTTAGCTTGAAGACAGAGTGAGTTCGGTGGACGCCAGTGGACCTGAGGGAAAAGATGATCTGTAGCTGTGACCTGCTGGGAGAATTTGGAACTCTGTTCCCAGAGAGTTTTCCTATAGGCAACAGCTGGTGAGTGACGGTAGTATGAGTGCCCTTTATATCCCTGGAGAGAGTGCTTGGTCAGAAAGCCATCCTGGGGAAACGTTGATTGATTCAATCTTGGGAGCAGGGTAGCCACTTGACTCCATGATTCTCAATGTTGCATTCCCAGCATGACTGTGTGACAGACAGCCATGGCACACAGCTGTGGGTCAGTGAGGTTTGAAAAAGATACCCTGTAGGCTATGAGCTAAAGGGGATAGGCTCACACGCAGAGGCCAGGCCCAGTCTAAATTGCTCAGATATGAAAGTGCCAGCATTGGTTGCCTTTTCCTATAATCTGTTGATGCCTGCATTCAATACACATGTGGGTTTTGACTGCCATCCTCATCTACCCAAATGAACAGGGATATATCTTGACTCAAATGAACAGGGATATGTCTTGGACACAGCCCCAAAATTGCACATGTTAGAAGAAAGCCACACATTCAAAATCACAAAGAAATTTATTTTTCTTCTTTTCTTTCTTTTTTCAAAAATGTATTTCTTTTCCCTTTTTCTTCTTCACTAGATTGTTGTGGTTTGGGAAATAGTCTCCGGTCAATTTATGTGGCAAAATTTCTCCTCATATCTTCTGTTCTTGCTTGTTTATATCCTTTTATCCTTTTTCTTATTATTTTCTTCTCAATTTCAATTTTTCTTCAAGTTTTCTCCTATTTCTATTCCCCATATAAAATTTCTACCTTTTCTACCTTTGATTTCTCATCAGTCTTTTCTATTTACTTTATCTGTTCTGTAAACATCATTCTAATCCCCAACAATATCGTTTGCCCCACTTCTCTCTCCTCCCTCTCATATCATGTATTTTAAAGTTTCAGGCTTTCTACATGCATTCACCTTTTCCCAATACTCTATGTCTTTTAATAATACAAGTGCAAAGCTTTATTGATTTTTAGACAGACGACATTATCAAATTACTGATAAATTATTTTCTACAAATAGTGGAGATACAATTATCATATTTAGTGCATATTAGCTGTTGGTCGGTACCTGGGTTGTTTTGATGTTAACGACATAATCATCAATTTGTTCTGTAGGTTTGAGCATGGCACATAAAGTATTTTTTTATTTAACAAAAAAAAGACACATAAAAGAAAGACAAAAAGCAAAAGAGACAAACGACAACAGCAAATGCAAAACAGTAACATTACAGGTTTACAAAACAAGATGATAGGAACTTGACAATAGATGCAATATTGCATATTGTAACCTTCAGCATGATTGTTTACATTAACAGATATAAACACGTAAAATTGCTCTAATCATATGAGTATTAACTGTTCTTTCTCAATAACTAATACATTAAGTAGTATAGTCATTTTAGTTATTTACATATACATATATACAGATTTATATCTTTTTCCTTTTCCCTTCCTTCTTTCCTCCTTTTCCCTTTACCAATTACGTTTACTCTGTGAGCAGTTTCTTACCCTTACACAGTATTTATTGCAGATTTTGGATCATATATAATTTTTCAGTTTCTTACAGTAGGGAGACAATATGGTATTTACACATGTGGGTTTGATTTATCTCACTTATGAGTATGGTCTCAAGTCGTGACCATTTACTTACACAAGTCTCAATGGAATTTCTTGATAGCTGAGTAGTACTCCATTGTATAAAAATACCACATCTTTTTTATCCATTCCTTGATTGATGGGCTCTTGGGTTGTTTCCAAGATCAGGCTATTACAAACTGGGTTGCTATAAACATGGGTGCACAACTATCACTGTGGTATGATGTTTTCAATTCTGGGAAAATGTCCAACAGCAGGATAGCTGGGTTGAATGGGAACTGTAATCCTAGTTTCTTGAGGAATCCTCACACTGATTTCCACAGTGGTTGCACCAGTCTACACTCCCACCAACAGTGGAGAAGTGTTCCTTTTTCCCCACAGCCCCTCCAGCATTTGTTGTTGCTTGATTTTTTAATCTTGGCCATTCTTTCTGGAGTGAGATGGAATTTCAGTGTTGTTTTAATTTGCATTTCCCAAATGACCATTGATGTTGAACATTTTTCATAGACTTATTTGCCATTTGTATTTCTTTCTCTGAAAAGTATGTATTCATCTCAGATGCCCATTTTTGGATTGGGTCCTTGAATTTTAGGGGCCTGATTTCTTTTAATTCTTTATATGTTTTAGATAGAAGTCCTTTGTCTGATGGACAATTGGCTAAGATATTTTCCTAGTTCGTGGGTTTTCTTTTCACTCTGTTGGAGATTTCCTTTGACATGCAAAAACTTTTTAGTAAGATGAGATCCCAGTTGTTGATTCTAGGAAGTGTTTCTCACGCAATTTGATTTTTGTTCATGAAGTAGCTGCCTACTCCCATGTTATCAAGATTTTTACCTACTTTGTCTTCTAGTAAGACTAGTGTGTCTGTTTTAATATTCAGATCTTTGACACATTTTTAATTTATTTTAGTGCATGATGATAGACATGGATCTAGTTTTAGTTTATGGCATAAAGAAAGCCAGTTTTTTCAGCACCATTTGTTAAAGAGGCTATCTTTCTTTCAATGTACCTGTTAGGCCCCTTTGTCAAAGATGAGGTGGCTAAGTGTGTTTGTAGTTGTGGCTGTGTCTTCTAATCTAATTCACTGATTTCAGGTCTGTTTTGATTCCAGTACCATGCTGATTTTATCACAGTAGCTTTGTAGTATTGTTTCAAGTTGGGGATTGTGATGTGTCCTGCCTTACCTCTGTTGCCCAGAATTGCCTTTGCTATTCTAGGTCCTTTCTGGTTCCAGATGAATTTCAGGAATACTTTCGCTAGTTCTGTGATGTAGGCAAGTGGTATTTTGCTTGGGATTGCATTAAATCTGTATAATAATTTTGGGATAATGGCCATTTTCATGATGTTTGTTCTTCCTATCCATGAACAGGAAATATCTTTCCATTTTCTGAAATCCTCTTGGATTTCCTTTTTCAGAGTAATGTAAGTTTCACTGTATACATGTTTTACTTCCTTTGTTACATTGACTCAGGAGTATTTCTTTCTTTTTTTTTGTTTTTGATTTTATAGTGAAGCTTGTGGTTTCCATTATTTCTCTCTCAGTGACTTTGCTGTTTGTGTACAGGAATGCTATTGACTTTTGAGTTTTGACTTTGTATCCAGGTACATTACTAAATTTGGTTATTACATCTAGAAGTCTTTCAATGGATTTTTGGGGGTCTTCTATGTAGAGTATCATATCATCAGCAAAGAGTGATAATTTTACTTCTTTCTTATCCTTATTCACTTTAGTTCTTTCTCTTGTCTAATTGCTCTGGCTAACATTTCCAGAACTATATTGAATAGGAGTGGTGATAATGGACATGCTTGTCTCCTTCCTGATTTTAGGTTGAAAGTTTTTAGATTTCCTCCATTTCATAAGATGTTGGTTGTTGTTTTATGTTATATGGCTTCTATCAGGTTGAGGTACAGACCATGCATTCTGATTTTCTGTAGGGGTTTTATCGAGAAAGAGTGTTGGATTATGTTGAAAGCTTTTTCTGAATCTATTGAAATAACCATGTGATTCTTGTCCTTGGCCCTGTTGATATGGTGAATTATATTTATTGATTTGTATATGTAGAATCACCCTTACACTCCAAAAAATGAAATACTTAGGAATCAATCTAACAAAGGAAGTAAAAGATCTATACATTGAAAATTACAGCACTTTGAAAAAAGAGATCAAAGAGGATATCAGAAATGGAAAGATATCTCTAACTTATGGATAGGAAGAACTAATATAGTCAAAATGGACATAATCCCAGAACTACTATACAGATTTAATGCAATTCCAATGAAAATGCCAACAGCATATCTCACAGAATTAGAGAACACAATCCTAAAATTCATTTGAGAACTGAAGAGACCTAAAATAAAAAACACAATTATCAGCAATAAAGAGAAGGAAGGAGGCATCACAATCTCTGATTTGTAATTATACTACAAAGCTACTGTGATAAAACTGGCATGATATTGAAAATAAAAACAGACTTGAGGATAAATAGAACTGATTAGAAGATGTGGACACTACTCTAAACACAAAAATTTATCTTATGTTTGAGAAAGGAGCCAATGCATTCACTAGAAGAAAGACGGTCTTTTTAATAAATGGTACAGTAAAAGCCAGTTTTCCACATGCTAAAGAGTAAAACCAGACACATATCTATCACCATACACTGAAATAAAATTGAAATGGATCAAATATCTAAATATTAAAATATAAAACACTAAACCTGTTGTAAGGGTGAATAGGTGGAACTCTTGAAAACATAGGTCTAGGCAAAAATTTCATGAAAAAAACCCAATTGCACAAGATATAATACAAGGAAACAACAACTGAAATCTCATCCTATTGAAAAACTTTTGTACAGCAAGAGAAATCACCAACAGAGTGCAAAGACAACCCAAAGACTGTGAAAGTGTTTTAGCCAGTTGGCCCTCAGAGAAAGGATTAATAACTACAACATAAACTTTTAAATGAAATCAGATTCCCCAAATTTAAAGACACAATACAAAAACGGAAGTCTGAGATGAATACACACTTCTCAAAGGAAAAAATTCAAGTGGCAAATAAATATAGGAAAGAATGTTCAATATCACTGCTCATTTGAGAAATGCAAATTAAAACATTACTGACCTTCCATCTCAGTGCAGAAAGAATGGCTATCATTGAGGAATCAACTGATAACAAATGCTGGTAGGGCTGTGGGGAAAAAGGAACCTATCTTCAATGTTGAAGGGAGTATATAGACTGATATCACCATTGTGGAAATAAGTGTGGAAGTTTCTCAAAAATCTATGATTAGAGGTCCCATTTGACACAGCTTTTCCCCTTCTGAGTATCTTCACTGAAGATTTAAAAAAAATACCACTGCAATATATGTGCACCCATGTTTATGCCCCACAATTTGTAATAGCTAAGTCTGGGAAACAACCCAAATGCCAATCAACTGAGGAATGGATAAAAAGTTACTTTTATTTGTTTGTTTGCTTTGTTTTTTGTTTTTGTTTTTTGATACAGAATCTCACTATATAGTTCAGTCTGGCCTTGATCTCACTTATGTAGCCCAGCTTCACTTTAAAATCACAGCAATCCTCCTGCCTCAGCCTCTTGAGTGCTGGACTTACAGGCATGTGCCACCATGCTCAGCAAAAAGGTGTGTTTTTTTAATATATGAAGAAGTACTTATCAGCCATAAAGAAGTTTAAATTTGTGAGATTTCTAGGTAAATGGGTGTACCTGGAGACCATACACTTAAGTGAAATAAATCAGACACATATATGTAAATATTGCATTGTCTCCCTCTGTGAAAATCTGAAAGATTAAATAAAGACAAAATAAATAGTAGATGTGTATTAGGAAGAGATTGTTCAAAAGGAAAGAGAAATTAGGGAAAGGAGAGAGGAAAGAAAGTAAGTGAAAAGGATAAAGAATGATAAAACAAAAATAAATTGGAAACTAAACTTTATAAACAAGAGGAAGCGAGGTTGAAGGGAGTGGAGGGGACTGGAAAAAAAAGAAGCAAGATATGTCATATAAAGCCACAAACTCCCTATCATGAATATGATCATTATGTATTTCTAAATTGCAAAAATTAGCTTAATTTTTAAAATGAAGATAACACAAATAGCATAAAAAACTGTTCAGAGAAATAATGGCAAAAAGTCGGGTGTGGTGGTGCATAACTTTAATCCCAGCACTCGGGAGGCTGAGTTAGGTGGAGTATTGTGAGTTTGAGGCCAGCCTGGGCTACAATGTGAGTGCAAGGCTGGCCTGAACTACATAGTGTGACGCTGTCTCAAAACACTAGGGCTGGGAGTTTGGCTCAGTAGCTTAAGTGCCTAACTAGCAGGTGTGAGGTTGTGAGTTCAATCCCCAGTGCCACAATAAATAAATAAATAAATAAATAAATAATGGCAAAACATTTTCCAAATATATGGAAAGAAATATACATACAGATAAGGCATTCATATAAGAACCCTGGAAGTTATGAGCAAAAGAACCTCTCCATATCACATAATACTCAAAGTACAGGAAGTCCATCACAGGCACAAAATATTCTTAATAGAGAACAGCTATTAGTAACTTATGAAGTTGTTTTTTTCAGGATTTGAAATACTTCACTCCAAGCTCTTCTTGACTTTAAAGGTTTCTGTTGATACATGTGCCATTAATCTGATAGACTTTCCTTCATTGGCCATCTGTTTCTTTTCTCTGACAGGTTTTATTTTTTTTCTTGTGCTGTGTTTCTGATACCCAGTTATTATATGTCTGAGTGAAGATTTATTTGGGTTATGGTTAATTGGGTTTCTGTATGCCTCACTTATCTGCATATCAAATTCTCTTCCCAGGTTTGGAAATTTTTCTGCTATTATTTCTGTGAATAGTCTTCACAGGTCATTAGTATTGACCCCTGTTTTTTATTGATGCCTATTTATTTTATGTTATTTCTCTTATCATCATCTTGCAGCTGTTGAATTGTTGTTTCTTGGTTCCTTATTGTTTTTAAGAGATCTTTTCTTTTGTGATCATAAGCTCCCATGCTGTCTTCAAGGTCTGAGATTTTATCTTGAGCTTAAGTGGTTTTTCAAATTTCCCATGGAATTTTTCATTGCCTAAATTTCCCTTTGAATCTGTTTCATGCATTCTCTTTGTGTCTTATATTGTTCATTCAAAGTTTCCATCATTTTCTTATGTTCTTCTGTTTTTTATCTTGATCTTTTTCAGATACACACAACATTCGTTTCATAATTATTGTCATCTCATTTTTAAACTAAGAGATTATTTCTGATTTGAGTTTCTCTATAGCTTGATGGAGTTATTTCTTTGCTTCAGTTGCTATCATTTCAGATAGTTTGGTTGTGTGACTCCCAGTGTCTTACATTTCAGTGTCTGTTGGGTTTGTCCTCAGTGGGCTGGGGGATTGAGACTGCCTCTTGCTCTTTTTGTCATTTTGTTCTGGGACCTGTGTGACTTGGCAAGCAGCCTCCTGATGAATTGTACTGGAACCCTCTGCTGGGTAGTGCTTCAATCCTCCAATATCCCCATGGCTTGCTGATGCACACCCCCAGATTATGGCCCTGGACTCTTGTGGTCTGTGGTCTGTGAGGCTGGTTGCATGTTCCCCTGATGTACTTTGTTGGGTTGCTCTGGGATGCTGTGCTGGACAAATTTTGTAACCTCCTTTTAGCTATCAGGGTCACACCCCTGGAGCTTGTTGCCATGGCCTAGAACCTGGCTGTGTAGCTTTCAGAACCCCCATGAACCAGGCTGCTAACAGAGATGCAATCCTGTGGTGTGTCACTTTACCTTCAGCCTGGTTGTGTGGAGTTTGGAATCTCCAGGTCCCATGTGGCTAGGTGGAGCGCATCCTGGAGTGTGGCACTACCCGGACCTTGGGTCTGGCTGCAAGGAGTTCAGAGCCTCTGGAGCACAGGGCAAGCCCGAGCAAGTCCCAGGCATATAGTCCTAAGGCCTTGCTCCTGGTTAGGCAGGTTCACAACCTGTAGGACCTGCTGTGCTGCCCACACTCGTGAACAATGGAGTACACACCTTGTGCTCTGATGAGCAGAGTTCAAGTTCTCTAAGGCCCTTCAGCTATGCTGGCCAGTCCCTGATAAGCAGCTCTGGGGCTTTGGGGTGGGCTGGACTCAGTACCTCTCTGTCTTACAAGGCTGGCTGGGCATCTCCCTTGTGGATTGCACTGAGATGCAGGACTGGGTAGAGGTGGATCCTCTATGCAGCTAGTGAGGGTGCACTCCTGGAGTGTGTTGCTGGAGCCTCTGCCTTGCTGGGTTGGGGCCAAGACCTCTGGGACCCAGGCAGCTAGGCGGAGCACACCCCAGAATGTGGCACCACCCAGACCTTGTGTCTGGCTGTGAGGAGTTTAGAGCCTCTGGAGTCACTTGGTTTCTTTTTAATAGCACTAATCTTTGCAGTAGGTGCACTTTCTTGGGCTCCAATTGTGCACACAGTTCTTTTCAATTGAAAATTAAATTTTTCAAATACTCACGCCCTGCATTTGCTCTCAATTGTCACTAAAGATAAAAGCAACTATATTGTAGCATGAATATTGGGTTGCCCTGTAATTAACACTACCAGAGCAATTGGTCCATGGCTCAGAGCACCTAAACTCATTCTTATGCAAAGCATCAGGATATGGGGAAATATAGTCAAGTTCCTTTAGTCTACCTTTAGTCTAATTCCCCCCAAAAATCTGAGTCCTTCTGAGCTTGGCCTTTATTGCCTATATTGTCAATTTTCTGGTTTTCTAAGCTCTGGACCTAATGGTCCATCAGGTTCTGCTTACAGTCTGTATCAAAATATTTTTCAAAATCCTCCTAGTGGCAAAGAGCTGTGAACCATCTAGGCAAGTATAATCAAGGCCATAACCACATTTCTCTTATACCAGCTTTCTGTATTAGTCAGCTTTTCTTTTGTTAGGTCAAATTATATGACACTCACAATTTAAAGGAAGATAAGTTTTTTGGCTTATGGATTCAGAGCTTCGTCCATAGTTAAGTCTTTACAAGGCAGAAACATCATGGCATAAAAGTGTGGTAGAATGAAACTATTTAGTGCATGGAAACCAAGATACAAAGCAGGGATACAGTCAGGTGCTTTAATTATCCCTTAGCATGACTGGGCATGGTGGCACACGCCTTTATTCCCAGCACTCAGGAGGCTGAAGCAGGAGGATCACTGTGAGTTCAAGACCAGCCTGGGCTACAAAGTGAGTTCATGGCCAACCTGAACTGAATAGTGAGACCCTGTCTCAAAAAATAGTGCCGGGGATTTAGCTCAGTGGCCTAAGTGCCTTCCTGGCAGATGCGAGGTTGTCGTTTGATCCGTGGTACCATAAAATAAAATAAAAAAATAAAAAATAAAATAATCCCTTAGCATGCACCAACACTAATCAATTCACAATCCAATTTAAGCATCACACCATGAATGATATAGCTATAACATATTAGCACAGAGATGATCATAGCATAAATGAAGAAAAACTTTGTATGAGAAGGACTTTTGCAGATATAAAATTCTTTCCATACAGCTTGATTATACTGATGCATGGTGCTATGGTGAAGAAAAACAAAGTCAATTTTGATGTTACTATGAATATTTAAGTGTGATTACTAAAATACACCTTCATATTGCATGTGTGTAGATAATAGAATATTAATCTCATTTTTAATAAGATTGATTATAGTTTGATTCAATTTTTATAAAGTAAAATTCTACTTTTTTGATGTGAAAAGCAAGTTCAATTACTAAACTTTTAAAATTAGAGATTATATCTAATGATATTGAAGAAAAACTGTTACAGCTGATTTTTGCTTAGAAGCTATATGAACTCTCAGTGTTGAAACATCATCATTCATAATATTCTGAGGTAAATTTATGGTTTTCAGGCCCAAAATTGAAGTCAATCAATGTTCAAATTCAATGTCTTCCAAAAGCTCTGATTTCTGAATTGCATTCTATAATTTGCTTTAAGACATATGAATAGAAAAGACTAAATCCCACAAGTTACAGTAGGTCATATTTTAAAGTATTGGAGTTGTATTATTTCTAGAGCTCTGACATCCTTGTTACATTTCAAAATAATACCACCTGTGATCTTTGCTTATAACTTGAGAGTTATTCAGTAAGTCACTGTATCAGTTAGTGTTTACTACAGAAACAGATTTAATACAAGGTGTACACATATGTAAGAATTTACAAGATTGGCTTACAATGGCTGCCCAAATAACCAAGGTGTTGAACAGGTGAAAAGGGCAGTCTGTGTGGTGGAGATATCAAGAAGGCTTTGAACTCACTGTAGTGTTCCAAATGAGTTCATATCAGGAGACCTGAAGGATCCGTGATGGAAGACTAAATGATCTGTGTCAGAGGTCAGGAGATGACACCCAAGGTGAAGCTCCTCCAAAGAAACAGAAGCTACCCTTCTTTCTTTGTTTTCCTTTTATTCCATTCAGGCCATGAGCCAGTATAGCACATTAGCATTTGTACCTTTTGCAGGATTGCCCTGTGCTCCAGAGGCACTGAATTCCTAGCAGCCAGCCTCAAGGTCTTAGTGGTGCCACAATCCAGGGTGCACTCCTCCCAGCCGCCTGGGTCTTGTGGATTCTGACCCCCAACCAGTAAGGTGGTAGGTCCAGCAACACACTCTGGGAGTGAGCCCTCACTAGCTGCACAGAGGATTTAACTCTGCCCAGCCCAGCATCCCAGGGTAATCCATCAGGGGAATGCCAGGCCAGCCTCACAGGACACAGAAGTACCAAGCTCAGCCCAGCCCAGAGCACCAGAGCCGCTCATAAAGGAGTGGTGAGCGTAGCTACAGGGCCTTTGAGAATTTAAGTTCTGCCCATTAGAACAGAAGGTGCAAGCTCCATTGTTCAGGGGTGCAGCAACACAGCAGGTCCTAGAGGTTGTGAACTCTGACCAGTGAGAAGCAAGGCAGCTTATGCCATGGGGCACACCTAGGCTTGCCCCATGCTCCAGAGGCTCTGAACTACTTGCAGCCAGACCCAAGGTCCTGGTGATGCCACAGACCAGGGTATGCTCTGCCAAGCTGCCTGGGTCCCAGGGATTCTGACCCCTACACATTAATGTGATAGGTCCATTGACACAACCCAGCACTGCATCTCTGCTAGCCACCAGGGTTGCAGAGGTTCTGGACACTACACAGCCAGGTCCTAGGAGCCAGGGACAAGCTCTAGGGGTGTGACCATGCTAGCTGAAGGCAGGATACAAGCTATGTCCAGCATAGCATTCCACAGCAACCCAACAAAGTACATCAAGGGAACACACAGCTAGCATCACAGATCATACAGCACAAGGGTACAGTGCCATAGTCCAGGGGTGTGCACCAGCTAGGCATGGGGATATTGGAGGACTGAAGCTCTAGCCAGCACAGTGTTCCAATGCAATCTATCAGAAGGCTGCCTGCCCAGCTGCACAGGTCCCAGAAGAAAATGACAAAAAGAAAGAACAAGAGGCAGTCTCAATTCCCCAGCCCACTGAGAACAAACCCAAGAGACACTGAAATGGAAGACACTGGGAGTCACAAAACTGAAATTTCTGAAATGATGGCAACTGAAGCAAAGAAACAACTCCATCAAGCTATAGAGAAACACAAATCGGAAATAATCTCTCAGCTAAAAAATGAAATGACAATCATTATGAAAGAAATGCTGAGTGCATCTAAAGAAGATCAAGACAAAAAATAGAAGAATGTAAGAAAATGATGGAAACTTTGAATGAACCAAATAAGACATAAAGAAAATGCATGAAACAGATTCAAAGGGAAATCCAGGAAATGACAAATTCCACTGAAAGTTGGCAAAACCGCTTTAATGAAGCTGAATATAGAGTATCAGACATTGAAGACAGCATGGAAGCTTACAATCATGAAAAAAAATCTCTTAAAAATAACAAAGAACCAGGAAACAACAATTCAACAGCTGCAAGATGAAGCCAAGAGAAATAACATAAGATTAATATGCAATGATTAAAAAAGCAGAGGTCAATACAAATGACCTGAAAAGACTATTTACAGAAATAATAGCAGAAATTTTTCCAAACATGGAAAGAGAATCTGATATAGAGGTAAGTGAGACATACAGAACCCCAATTAACCAAAAACATAATAAATCTTCACTCAGATATATAATAATTAGGGTATCAGAAATAAAGTAGAAGAACAAGTTACTAAAAGCTGTGAGAGAAAACAAACAGATCACCTATGAAGGAAAGCCTATCAGAATCATGGCAGACTTCTCAGCACAAAGCTTCAAGTCAAGAAGAGCTTACAGTGCAGTACTGCAAATCCTGAAAAAAACAACTTTCAACCCAGATTTATGTACCCTGCAAAACTATCCTTAAAATTTGATGGAGAAATAAGATTCTTCCAAGACAAAGAAGAACTGAAGAAATTTATGGCCTCCAAACCAACACTACAAATAGTATTGAAAGACACACTAGAAAGAGACAAAGATAGCTACAATCATATGAACAACAACAAAAGGAAACCACTAAGCAGGGCAAATAATTAAACAGAAAATGTAGAAAGCCAACAACAGAAAGATATCATGACAGGGATGAGCCAGTACATATCAGTTATATCAATCAATGTAAATGGTCTCAACTCATCAATAAAAAGAAATAGACTAGCAGAGTTGGTTAAGAAACAAAATAAAACAATATGCTGTGTACAAGAAACACATTTCACCCCAAAGGAAATTCACAGGCTAAATATCAAAGGCTAGAAAACAATTCTCCATGCAATAGGAACCCAGAAAAAAACAGCAGTAGCTATTATGTTTGCAGACAATGTGAACTTCAAACTGAGAATGACCAAAAGAAATAAAGAAGGTCACCACATACTTGTCAAGGCAAAACTTCAAGAGAAAGAGATTACAATCATAAATATATATGCACCAAATATGGGAGCATCTAACTATGCAAGACAATTTTTAATAGATATGAAAAACCAAATAAACAATCATATACCTATAATGGGGGACCTTAACACCCCACTTCACGAAGAGGCAGATCAACCACACAAAGAATCAACAAACAAGTAAGAGAACTGAATCAAACTTGTGAACAGATGGACCTAGTAGATGTAAACTGAGTGCTCCACCCAACAACATCAGAATACACATTCTTCTCAGCTGCACATGGGTCATTCTCTAAAATAAAATATAAACCAGTCCACATAACATGCTTAAATAAATGCAAAGGGTCTGAAATAATTCCATGCATATTATCTGACCACAGCACAATAAAATTGGAAATTAATGACAAAAAAACAAAAGAAACCCATAAAGACATGAAAATCAAATAATACTCTCCTAAATAATCAATGGGTCACAGAAGAAATTAAAGAAGAAATTAAACAATATCTACAATAGAATGAAAATGTGAATACAAATTACCGAGACCTGTGGCACACAATGAAAGCAAACCTCAGAGGGAAATTTATAGCACTAAGCTCTCATATCAGAAAAATGGAAAGAACACACATAAACAACCTAATGCTGCACCTCAAACTTCCAGTAAAAGAAGAGCAAGTCAAGCCCAAAGCCCAAAAAAGACAGGAAATTATTAAGATCAGAGCAGAAATTAATGCAATTCAAACTAAGAAAACAATACAAATTAATGAATTGAAGAGTTGATTCTTTGAAAGAGTAAATAAAGTTGATAAACCCCAAGCCAACCTTTTCAAAAAGAGGAAAGAAAAAGCTCAGATTCATGCAATAAGAAATGAAAAGGGTGAAATCACTACAGACCCTGTGGAAAAACAGAAGACCATCAGCACCTACTTTGAAAAACTTAACTCACATAGATTCAATAACACAGAAGAAGTGGACAGATTCCTAGAAACCTATGAATTAACAAAGTTGAATCAAAAAGATGCAAAACTGCTGATAACCCAATTTCAACTAATGAAATTGAAAATGTAATTAGAACATTAGCAACAAAGAAAAGTCCAGGTCCTAATGGATTAACTGCTAAATTCTACAGGAAATTTAAGGAAGACTTAATGGCAACACTCCTCAAACTCTTCAATGAAATTGAAAGGGAAGCAAGTCTCCCTAACTCATTCCTGGAAGCAAGTATTACCCTAATACCAAAACCAGAGAAAGACCCAACCAAAAAAGAAAATTAGAGGCCAATCTCCCTAATAAAAATAGATGCAAAAATCCACAATAAAATACTGGCAAATAGAATACAGCAAGCCATCCAGAAGATTATGTACAATGATCAAGTGGAATTCATCCCAGAAATGCAGGGATGAGTCAACATATGCAAATCAATAAATATCATCCAGCATATCAACAGAGCCAAGGACAAGAATCACACAACTATATCAACAGATGCAGAAAAAGCTTTAAAAAAATTGACACTCATTCATGATAAAAACCCTACAGAAAATTGGAATAGATGGTCTCTACCACAACCTGATAAAAGCCATATATCATAAACCAACAGCCTACATCTTACTAAATAGAGAAAAACTGTAAACTTCCATCTAAAATGAGGAACAAGACAAGGATATCCATTATGACCACTCCTATTCAATACAGTTCTGGAAATATTAGCCAGAGCAATTAGACAAAAGAAAAAAAAATTAAGGGAATAAGGATAGGAAAGGAAGAAGTAAAATTATCATTATTTGTAGATGATATGATACTCTACATAGAAGCACAAAAATTCATTAAAAGACTTCTAGATGTAATAAACAAATTCAGTAATGTTGCTGCATATAAGGTCAACACTCAAAAATCAATAGCATTGCTGTACAGAAACTCACTGAGAGAGAAATAAGGGAAATCACACCCTGCACTATAACATCCAAAAAAATGAAATACTCCTGAATCAATCTAACAAAGGAAGTAAAAGATCTATACAGTGAAAATTACGCTATTCTGAAAAAGGAAATCAAAGAGAATTTCAGAAAATGGAAACATAGTCCCTGTTCATGGATAGGAATTACAAACATCATGAACATGGCCATTCTCCCAAAATTGTGATATAGATTTAATGCAATCCCAATCAAAATAGCACTTGCCTACCTCACAGAGCTGGAGAAAGCATTCCTTAAATTCATCTGGAACCAGAAGTGACCTAGAATAGCAAAGGCAATTCTGGGCAACAGAGGTAAGGCAGGAGGCATCACGATTTCTGACTTGAAACTATATTACAAAGCTACTGTGATAAAATCAGCATGGTACTGGAATAGAAACAGTCCTAAAGATCAATGGAATAGATTAGAAGATACAGCCACAACTACAAACATACTTAGCCACCTCATCTTTGACAAAGGGGTCAAACATGTACATTGGAAGAAAGACAGCCTCTTTAACAAATGGTGCTGGAAAAACTGGCTTTCTATATGCCGTAAACTAAAACTAGATCCATGTCTATCACTATGCACTAAAGTAACATCAAAATGAATCAAAGATCTGAATATTAAAACAGACACACTAAATTTGTTGGAAGACAAAGTACATAAAAATCTTGATGACATAGGAGTAGGCAGAGAATTTATGATCAAAAATCAAACTGCACTGGAAATACTTCCCAGAATCAACAACTGGAATCTCATCTTATTAAAAAGTTTTTGCATGTTAAAAGAAATCTCCAACAGAGTGAAAAGGAAACCCATGAATCGGGAAAATATCTCAGCCAATTTTCCATCAGACAAAGGACTTCTGTATAAAACATATAAATAATTTTAAAATATCAGGATCCTAAACTTCAAGGACTCAATCCAAAAATGGGTATCTGAGATGAATACACACTTCTCAGAAGAAATACAAATGGCAATTAAATATATGAGAAAATGTTCAACATCAACGGTCATTCAGGAAATGCAAATTAAAACAACACTGAGATTCTATCTCACTCCAGAAAGAATGGCCAAGATTAAAAAAATCATCCAATAACAAAAGCTGGAGAGACTGTGGAGAAAAAGGAACTCTTCTCCACTGTTGGTGGGAGTGTAGACTGTTGTAACCACTGTGGAAATCAGTGTGGAGATTCCTCAAGAATCTAGGATTAGCGATCCCATTCAACCCACCTATCCCACTTTTGGGCATTTTCCCCGAAGCATTGAAAATATCATACCACAGTGACATTTGTGCACCAATGTTTATAGTTACCCAATTTATAATAGCCAAATATTGGAAACCACCCAAGTGCCCATCAATCAAGGAATGAACAAAAAAGATGTGGTATTTTTATACAATGGAGCACTATTTAGTTATCAAGAAAGACTGCATAGAGATTTTTTTATGTAAGTGGACACAACTTGAGACCATACTCTTAAGTGAGGTAAATCAAGCCCACATGTGTAAATACCATATTGTCTCCCTAGTGTAAGAAACTTAAACAGTATATATGATCCAAAATCTACAATAAATACTATGTAAGGTAAGAAACTGCTCACAGAGCAAAAGTAATTGGTAAAGGGAAAAGGAGAAAAGAAAAGGGAAAAAAGACATAAATCTGTATATATGTATATGTAAGATATCTAAAATGACTATATTGCTGAATGTATTAGTTATTGAGAAAGAATAGTTATCACTCACATGATTGGATCAATTTTACGTGTCTATATCTATTAATGTAAACAACCATGTTGAAGGTAACAATACACAATATTGCAACCATTGTCAAGTTCATATCATCTTGTTTTTTAAACCTATAATGTTACTGTTTTAGATTTGCTGCTGTCATTTGTTTGTCTCTTTTGCTTTTTGCCTTTCTTTTCTGTGTCTTTTTTCTCTTAAATATAAAGTAAAGAAAGAGAGAAATAAAACATTTGCACCTTGTTTTGTACCAGATCCTGGAAATTTGAAAAACAGTGACCATCACATAGAATCAATGAAATTAAAACCTAAGAAGTATTTAATATACAACATACAAATCTCCTTTTGCCACAATATTCTGTTGAATCATATCTGCTACTTTGACATTTACTAAGGAACATATAAAACAACATAATTCATCATTAAACTACAAAATAAAAATGTTCAAAATAGTTGTACTTTTCTCTGCTAATTAAAGGTACAAATACACCAAATAATATATATATAATTGCATAATAGTCATTAGTACACTACATGTGATTATTACTGAGTCCCAACAATAACAAAAAAGATCTATTTGGAAAGAAAGATTTCGAACATTCTTTCCAAATCTTAATGTAATATGTAAGTGATTAATTAGTAAATGAAATAAAGGTTAGAAGATAAAACAAGTGTCATTTTCAAAAATGCTCTCACCAAAACTAAGTCTGCTTTCCGGGGGCCTGTGCAACCAGCGTGGACCCCAGGAAGAGAAAGAGATGGGCCTCTCAGGAGTCCTCCCTGCCGGGCCTGAGTGCATCCAACCAGAAGACAACTAAGTCTGCCTTCCAGGGACCTGTGTGACCAGCACGGACCCCAGGAAGAGAAACATGTGCCCCCCCATATGCCTACTGGCACGTGGGCTAAGAATCAAGGACCAAGCTCCCCCCCAGGTAAAGCAGCCTACTCGTTCGGAGATCTGGCTAAATTAATAGCAACTAAGGTACATAAAACAACTAAATGCTAGTATTGCTTTGTTCACTTTGCAGGCCTGGGGCTGGCAGCCTGAGCATCTCTTTGGAAGATGACAGTATGCAATGTAGCAAAAATGGGGGATTCTCTTGTCTTGTCTTTGAGGCCCATTATTGTTCTCATTGTTTTGCTTTATTCTGACTAACTTTTTTTGGCCTTATTTTATACTCTGTTTTTATTGGTTTTATTGTGGGGTGTTTTTTTTTTTTTGGTTTGATTTGACTATACCTGTTGGAATGGTCAACTATTCTGAAAATAACAACATATACTATAGTAGCTATTGTTTTCATAGTATCTTTCTTTGAAGTTCTGTACTAGTTCTACTGCTTTGTTTTGATTGACTTCATTCTGATATGTTTTGTTGGATTTTACTATCTTTAAAATAAAATAAATAACTAACTAAATACATGGTATTATGTAATATTGTTCAAATTTGCATATAATGGTAAAGAGCATGCCAGCTTAAAATTATTAGATTTTATATATATACATGTATATATATGTATATATATATATATACATATATATATTTTTTTTGTCTGTACCAGGGATTTAACTTACAACCTCGTGCCTACCAAGCAGGTGCTTAAGCCACTGAGCCAAACTCCTGGCTCCAATTTTTTTTTTTTGAGGCAGAGTTGCACTATGTATTTCAGGCAGGCCTTGCTCTTATAGCCCAAGCCAGCCTCAAACTCAAAGCTCTCCTCCTACCTCAGCCTCCCTCCCGAGTGCTGGGATTAAAAGCGTGAACCACCATGCCTGGCTAGAACACTATATTATTGCCTTAAATTACTAAAAAGATTTTTTAACAAGAAGTAATAGTTAACAGAGTGACAACCAAATGCTGTTTTTCTTACCCATAGAAAGTCAGAAGAAAAAAAGAAGAAGAAAAGAAAGTCAGTGTAGCACAGCATTAACATTTGCACATTTTTGTGCACCAAATCCTGGAAATTATTTCCCTATTCAAGATTCTCCTTCACTTAGCAACGACATGCAACCAAGAAATTTAAATCCTTTATAAATTTCACATATATGTGCCCTGTGAAAGAGTTAAATTAGCTCTACTGCTAAATGATAAATTTGCGTGTGTTAGTACTGCATTAGATAGGCAGAAAATTGGTCCACTTTGGGACTCTTTCCCAGTTCTTTGCCTTGTCAGACCAAAGTGGTTTCTGCCCTCTGCAGAGCAGAATCCTCCCTCCCTCTTCCCACAAGGGCTACACTTTGATGTGATAATGAAGCTGCTTCATAACTCCCTAGCCTGCCCAGCCCCTTCTGCTCCTCCTCCTCACTCGCTTGTGGGAATACTCGCTGTGGTGGTGTCTTCTCCTCTTTTGTCCCTGGTTTGACTTTCTAGCTGGCTGAGGCTGACCAGAAGATCAAAGTGGTAAACCTGTCACCGTCTGTCGCATTTATGTAACTGTCTTTGTTTAGCTCACTCTTTTCCCATTTTAAAAATGTAGGAAATTTGTAAGTTCGATCCCCGGTGCTGCACAAAAAAAGTCTGGGAAACTCTCTGTAACTCTGTCCCTGGCACTATGATTTTGGAATATGAGCTCCACTGAGCCTGGCTAGCCAATTAAGGATCTGGCTTTCTCCACAATTTCGAGAGATTGCTCCATTTCTTGTGCCACCTGAAGATTCCTGTCATCATGCTTTCCATAACATTTGTTTCATAGACACAAATCTTCACATCTGTTTGTGTCTTTAGGCTATAGTAGGCTAATTTTCATGCTTATCTAAAATTGTCAGTCCATGAATAAATTCAGATTTTATTGTAGTGATACAGAAGAACAATTACACCATATTGAGAAAATAACACGAGGAACAATGGTCAAAATGGTTAACACTAAGGTTAGAAATTGGTCAAAAGATTTGAGATAAATTCAAATAAAAAATAATAGTTCACAAACAATTGATTTTTTAAAAAAAGTTTGAGCAGCCTATTTTTGAGCAGTTTGAGCAGTTCATAATTGTTTGCTCTGTTTTGTTCTTCTTTGCTTTTCAGTTCATTTAAAAAAACCTTTATTCTGATAGATGTTAAAAAAGTATATTGTAATGTATAAATTTTAAAATTTGACTTCAGACCTAATAAAATAAAGAAGGACAAAAGGAGATAGCCTGAAGATGCAGAGGATACATGAATACACACACACAATGCTTTTCAAAAATCTAAACTCACAAATATTTCTCATTTTCCTTCTAGGGATAGTTGAAAATACCTTTAATAAATAATACATTATATTTCAGTTAAATAAAACCTTCAAATAGAGAATATTTTTTAAATAGATGCTATCTTAGTTACTTTTTACTCCTTTCCAAGATAGAATACGTGATTGCCCAAAATTAGGGAAGGAAAGGTTTATTTCTTACAGTTTCTCGGGAGTTTCAGTCCACACTTAGTTGACTCCAAGGCAGCATGGCATGGTGGGGTTGCCGTTCATGGCAGCTGCAACCTCAACCACAAGGCATGTTGGTGAGAGAGAGAAGGCAGAAGAGAGCAAGAGGAAGACCTGTCTCATTTACACTGTATGTCAGCTCCACCCCTGAGCAGGTGCAGCACTCACATTGTCAATCCCCATGCCAGACAATAAATCAAACACAAGCAACAGACTCAGCCCCATCAAAAGTATATAAGGACTTGTGGGTACATAGTATTAATGCAGATACTGACAAATATTTAAATAATAATGTAAGTATAGATTAATACTCAAGATTAAAAACTAATGAAATGTTTGAAAATATGCAATGTTATTTTTTGAAGGATGCTTTGGATTGCATTCAAACCCTTCTCAATGAGCTACCTTCAGTCCTTTGATCATTTTTTAAAATCTTAAGGCAAGATTTTGTGTGCTTCTTCATATATTAATGTAAAGGAACAAATATCATTGATATACTTCACATCTATAATTTTAAGGTAGCTATTAACAATCTAATTTAATAGTCCATTTGGCAATTTCATATAAAACATTTACAAAATTTAAACATGGACCAGTCAGATCAGAATCAGGTTTTGAACTGTCATATGGTTTGCTATTCTGAAGTAACATTCATTAAATTGCATTGACATTTATTTATGAAATATCAAAAATATAATAACTTCTGTGTCAAGCCCAAGGGAAAGAAATATAAATGAATAAATTCTTTCATGCTTCCTCCCCATCAAAGCAATATAAAAGTTTGCAATTCATCCTGGCATTGTTCAGAGATACTGAATAAACCTGAAAAGAATTCCAGTTGATCTTTCTACTATTCTCAAATGAACAAAGGACAAAAGATTCACTTTCTAGCAGATTTATTCTTTTGCAAAACAAATTGAATCAATTATAAAGCTGAAGATTAAGCTAAAAACACTAACATTTGCAGTTGTATTATGGAAAGCTGAATCAGTAAGCTGGAATGTGAATGATGATATGTGAATTATAAATTATTCAATTGATAGTAATCTTAAAATTTTAGAAGAGTCAGGGTGTGAGATGGAAGAGATGGAGGGGCAGTGGGGAAGAGCTGTGCCAGAAAGTAAAAGACTGAAACAGAAGACTAAAGAGATGGTATAAGAGATACAAAACATGACTTTATATTATTTTCTAAAATAAAAATGAATATTCCCAAAGATTCAAGGCGCCCTGATCTGTATAGCCTCATATATAGGAAGAGCCTGCTGGGTGACTGAAGAGCTCTGGCAAGTGTCACCTTGCCAAGGATTCAAACTCTGCACCAAAGGCAGAGGGTGTGCCAGGACTCTACTGCCCATGGTGATGCCATAGGATAGTCACAGCAGAACTTCTGACACTTCCTGCCAACAAAGTTTAGCCTAAATGTCACCAAGCCCCTAGTCTACACATCACTTCCAGGTACAGGAAATGTGGAAGAGGAATAAATTAGGTGAGGAATCAATCAAAAAGTGCAGGAAGGGGTTTTTGCAACACACACACCCTACAGACCCCAGATACAGAGCATGTATCAAGATGCAGTCCTAAATCAGTGACTAGCCTGTGGACTCATAATTACAGAGGAGAGATCCAGACCTGGAGTCGTGGTGACATGCAGGTAGGGGAAACAACACGACCTACCTACAAATTTCTTTTGCCAAGGGGAGAGGAAAAGACCAGATCCAGCTGCTCCTGAATCTTGGTTTACAACAAAACACAGATATGGATGATTTACCCAACTGTGCTATGGGAACATGCTGGAAAAACTCCAGAGCATGAGCATTCTACACCACAAATGACAGGATTTTCCCAACAAATCAGTTAAAGAATAGAAGAGGGACTCAGATTAAAAGAGGCTTCCATGATCTATCAAATGAATGTACCTATGAAATTTGAATCCTGATTTATAACAAATTAGGAGTAAAAAGGCATTTGAGATTGATGGGGAGATGAAATGCTAAGTAGGTATTAGATGATATGAAGTAATTATCCTCACTTTTCTGTACTCGATAGTGGTGTCATGGCTATAGTAATTTAAAGAGTATTTCTAAATTACTTAGAATTTTTCATATTTAAAAAGTTTTCATTTACTCGAGTTTTGAATTTTACAACACAAATAAAGAAAAAGTCAGTAGAATGGTCCTTCCATGATTCATTTCTATAAAAAAGTATTAAAACAATGATTTGAAAATCCAATAAAGGAAAATCACAAACTCAGTCTGAAAATAGCTACTTGAAAATATCACATAGAAGTAGTCTTGGTTACCTTTCTCTCATTGCTGAGACAGAATACCTGACACCCAAAATTAAGCAAGGAAAGATTTATTTAGCTCACAATTTGTAGAGGTTTAAGTCCATAATCTTCTGGGTCCAAAGCAGGGTGGCTCATGGTAGAGGGCAACATTTCATGGTGGCAGAAAATGGTACAAGCAACAAAAGCAAAAAGTGAGGAGTATGGAGACAAGACTCTTTCTGTCCCTTGTATTGTATGTAGTCTATCTACTGTAGGGTTGGTGTAGAACTCACACCAATAATCCCAGCATTAGACCATGAATCAATCACAAACTCTAGAAGCCTGCCCCCATGACTGCATGAGGCTTTGGAGGGACATCCAGACACAAACTGTAACATTCTACCCCTGATTCCCAAAGACTCATGCACATCCTTTATGCAAAAGACATTTAGTCCATCTCCAAGTGTAGCTAAAGTCCTAACAGTTTCAGTTCATGAGTTAGTAGAGGTAAAATTTTGTCTCTTTTACCGCAGTCTTCAAAAGTTACTTTTATAATTGTGAATTCACAATTATTAAAAAATATTTGAATCTGTCTGATTGTTATACTACCTACAATCAAATAATTCATTCTACTGAATTAGTAGCTACATGACAAACCTTTAAAATTTTATAATATCTCAGTGCTTGACATCACTACCTTTCTAATTTTCAACAATTCAGCTGAAAATAATTGTTCAAGTACCAAAACCATTTCTAATATTCTTTAGTGTAATTAGTGCCTCTTAAATTTTATGCACACATAATGATACAATAATTGACTAAGTGATTTCTGAATACATATAAGTCATTTTGACACTTTTAAAATGCATAGTATAAATCAGGATATAAATAAAATCAGTACCAGTTTTAAAAAATCAAATGTTCACAGAGTTGCATTTAATCTCTTGAAATAATACTCCCTAGAGATTAAATTAAAGCTACCTTTTAACATCCTGCTTGTCTTTATTTATTTTTATTAGTACATGTTTGCAGTACATGAAAAATACATTCATCTTAGGGAGTAGGTGCATGTACATAATACAGCTCAATTCTTTTTTAATAACTCTTAACCTTCCCACCCCCTTTCCTTCCTTCATCTCTAAATGCCCTTTCCTCATTTTTATTCCACTTGCTATTTTTAGTTCATATTCATGGCACACATATTTACATTCATTGTGGGTATTTAGTACTAGTTTGTGACACATCTTATATCTTTTTACTTCTCCATCACTCTCTTTACTTTCTCCTTTGGTCTCCTGGACCCCTTACCATATGCCAAAGTTGTATCTGCCTATTTACTTATATCAATCTTTTTTATATTCCTCTTCATTCATACCTTACTTAACTCAAATGAGAGATGCCATATGATATTTAAGCTTGCATGTCTGATTTACTTCAATCAGCATTATATTTTTCAGGTGCATCCATTTTCTTACCAATCTCTTGAATTTATCATCTGTATAGCTGAGTTGTATACCTCCATGTATAGAAAGCACATTTGCATTAACCATTTGTCTGCTGATGGGAATGCAAGCTGCTTCCAGGATTTTGCTATAAATTGTGCTCTATGAACATTGGTATGCATATATCATTGTAATACGATGTCTTCATCTCTTTGCAGAAGATATCTGGAAGGGATAGAGGTGAACCCTATTGAATTTCTAATTTTATCTTTTCATCTCTTTGCATAAGATATCTGGAAGGGACACAGTTGAGCCTTATTGAATTTCTAATTTTAGTTCTTTGACTTTCATGATGGTTGCACTAGTTTGCATTCCCACAAGCCATGCCAGTATATTTGTAGTTTGACTTCTTGATGATTGCTATTCTTTCTAGTGTAAGATAAAAATCTTACTGCTGTTTTAATTTGCATTTCTCTAATGGACACAGATGTTACACATTTTTTTCATACATTTGGTAGCCATTTGTACTTCTTTTTAAGAAGTGTCTATTTATTTGTCTTGCCCAATTCTTGATTGGGTCTTTTACCTTGAATGGTCTAATATTCTGAGTTATTTATACATTCTTGATATTAGCCTTCTGTCTGAAGAATACCCAAAAAAATCTTATTCTACAGCTTTTCTTGTTTCCTTTACTGGATAGAAGATTTTCTACTTGACATAATCCTGTTTGTTGATTTTCACTGTTATTTCTTATACAACTGAGTTCTACCAGACAGTCCTTGCCTACACCACTGACTTCAAGTATTTTACCTATTTTCTCGTACAGTAAGTTTATTGTTTTTGTTTTACTGTTTAGATCTTGGATCCACTTTGATTTTAATTTTATACATAGTGAGAGGAAAAGGTCCCTCTCCTATCTTCTGCCAATAGATAGCCAAATTTCACAAACATTTATGGAATATGTTAATTTTCTTCCAACATATGTTTTTGGCCCCTCTGTCAAAGATCAAATAGCTGACTGGGGACATTTTCTATACTCTTTTCTTGTCCACTGATCCATGTTTGTTTTTGTAACATTATCATGCTGTTTTGATCACTGTTGCTTTGTGGTAGAGCTTGATTGTATTCAAGTATCATAATATTTCCTGCTTTGCTCTTGTTACTCAGAATGTCTTCTGCTATTCTTGATCTCCTCTGGTTCCATATGAATTTTGCAATTACTTTCCCTAGTACTGTGAGGAATGCTGTTATTATTTTGAATAAGATTGCATGGAATCTATATATCAGTTTTGGGAGTATGACCACTGTGACAAAATATCCAGGAGCACATTACAATTTTCCATTTTCTAATGTCCCCTTCAGATCTCTTTTATAGTGTATTTCATTTCTAAAGCAACTACTGCAACTGATAACTGACTTCATGATATGGAAACAATATTAATGGTAGAAGAATTTAAAACTAAATATACACCTAATGAGCTTTTGTTCCAATAGAAAGAGATAAAAACATAGCAATGCTCCATGCCCTTTTAAAAGGAATTTCTCCTATAGATCAATAAAATATTATATCAGCACAGCTTATAGCTGATGACATTCACTACTTATAAGTAAATACAAGTGTCAACCATTTCACAATAAGGAAAAATGTTTTATTTCAAAACACAGACACAAGCCGGGCGTGGTGGCACACGCCTTTGATCCCAGCACTCGGGAGGCTGAGGTAGGCGGAGCGTTGTGAGTTCGAGGCCGGCTTGGGCTACAACGCGAGCACAAGGCCGGCCTGAGCTACATAGTGCGACCCTGCCTCAAAAAACCAGGGCCCGGAGTTTGGCTCAGCAGCTTAAGCGCCTGTCTGGCAGGTGCGAGGTTGTGAGTTCAATCCCCGGTGCCGGAAAACAAACAAACAAACAAACAAAAAAACAAAACAAAAAAAAACCACAGACACAGCCTTATAATTTCCAATCATAAAAATTATTTTTAAATGCTTCATTATTAACATTTAAAAGTGAAATGACAATAGATAGAATGAAATTAATTTAGAAATGTTAGATGAGTTATCATCTGATCAATCATCCATCAAATTGTAAACATTTAGTCAAACAGTGCACATTGAAATATGTAACTTTTTTCAAAATCAGAGTGAAATGTATACATATACATATGTATGGGCAAAGCGTAATCATATGCAAATTAGTTTAAATATTCAATCAATTAACTCTTAGCAGATCATTCTGCTAGAGTAATTTTAGGTTTACTAGAGGAAAAGAAACCAAGTAGCACTCAGAGAATTGGAGGGAATCAAACTCTATTATGCTAGCGGTTCTGGAGGTGTTTCACACCCCAAAGTGTGATCACCAAGTGTGGGGTATGAGACCCTTATATCGAGGCTATTGTGGGGAAAAAGTAAGTAAGCTAAGTTACACAAGAACAAAGGCAGTTACTCAAAGGTCACAAGTTTGGGTTGCCTGGGTCAGCCAGGGAGTGGATAACAGGATGTGCTTATCAGGTGCAGCTGGTATGGAAAAAGGAGGGGGGGTGTCAGTACAGGACATCAGAGTCCAAAACTGTCATTTCCCCAACAGTTCTGTGTGAAGTGTGTTTCATATAAATTTTTTATAATATTTTGTAATGTAATAAAAACAAATGAAAATACCTCACCAAAACTTTTTCTGAACAGCATCATAGGCATATGAGTTCTTTAAAAATATTATTATATTTGCTGCTGAAAGTGATTTTCAGTACACTTAATAAAATACCAATAACATTCCTAACATAACAGAGCTCCAGAATAAAAATCAAGACATTTTATTTTCAAATAAATTTTTGAATATTATAATCAATCATGACCTCCATTATTAGGTAGCAATTTGATTTTATCTAATAAATATGTTCTTTCAAATTGTCAGCAAATATGGTAACATAATAAATTAAGAAATTGCCACATACTTGTTATTTTTTTAACAGAAAACAAAATGTACTAGATAATGCATGTGAGCATTTTGCTCTTTAATTTAATTTCTAATTACTAAGCAATCTCAATAAATGTACTTGAAGTAAATATGTGTTCTTTTAAATAATATCATGTGGTGATTTCAAATTACCACTGCTTTCACTTTATCACATGATACTGTGTGAACAGGGAAAAGCAATTTTATTTTAAAGAAATTGTTTTTTGTGTGTTTATGCGAGGCTCAGATAGAGATAATTGAGAAAGTAATGAAACATGTACACAGAGGAATATGAAAAATCTGAATAAGAAAAAAACTGGGAGGATAAATGTTAGTGCAGAGCTCACAACTTTAAGGAAAATTTAAAATTTTTTTCCCTGGTTTAACCTAAGTGAAATAATATTATCCAAATTCTATTGACTTTTTGAGCTATTTTCTGTTAACAGAACTCCCAGAAAAATCATACACTATTTTCAGTTCTATATGTAAATAAGACAAGAATCATTATGAATTTTATTATCTCTCATACCATTTCAAGTTGTATAATATGTGTTCATCTCTAAAAAATTTTATACTTGATTAATTATAATATATTACAAAAGAATCAATACATAGTGCATAAAACAAATATAGATATAATAGAATATGATGAAGTAACAAAAGTTATGCAGGGAATAAAATTTAAACTAATATAATGTAGTAGAAAATGTTTATTTAAATTAAAATACAAGGTTAATCCCATGCTCCAGAGGCTCTGAACTCCTCACAGACAGGTGCAAGGTCCCAATAGTTCCACACTCCAGGGTGTGCTCTGCCTAGCTGCCTGGGTCCCAGAGATTCTGAACTCCACCCAGCCAGGTGGAAGGTCTCAGCACTACACTCTAGGAGTAAGTCCTCTCTAGCTGCACAGAGGATCAGAGCTCTGGCCAGGCAAGCATCCCAGGGAGATCTATCAGGAAATGCACAGACAGCCTCACAGGACACAGAGGTTCTGAGGCCAGTGCAGCTCAGACCCCCAGAGCTGATCATCAGGGAGTGGCCAGCATAGCTGTAGGGGCTCAGAGAATTTGATCTCCACCCACCCGAGCACAAGGCCCCAACTCTATAGTTCATGAATGTGGCAACACAGCAGGTTCTAGAGGTTGTGGACTCTGCCCACACAGGAGCAAGGACCCAGAAAAATATGCCAGGGGTGTGCCCTGCCAAGCCCCATGCTCCAGAAGTTCTGAACTCCTAACAGCCAGACTCAAAGTTCCAGTGGTGCCAAACTTGGGGATGTGCTCCACCTAGCTACCTGGGTCTCAGAGATTCTGAACTCCATGTAGCCAGGCACAAGGCTCTAGTGCCACACACCAGGATGCATCTCTGCTAGTGACCTGGATTGTGGAGATTCTGAAATCTACACAGCCAGGTTCTAGGATGTGGCCATAAGCTCCAGGTATGTGACCATGCTAGCTGAAGGCAGGTACAAGCTTTGTGGAATCCAACATTGCAGAGCAACCCAACAAAGTGGAACACAAGACCAGCATCACTGGCCAAAGAACACAACGGTCCAGCACCACAGTTTGGGGGTATACTCTGGATACCCATGCGGATATTGGAGGATTGAATCTCTACCCAGCACAGTATCCCAGCACAATCCATCAGGAGGCTGCCTGGCCAGTCACACAGGTCCCAGAGGAAAATGACAAAACAAAAGAGCAAGATGCAGACTCAGTTCTCCAACCAACTGAGAACAAATCCAAGAGACACTGAAATGGACGACACTGGGAATCACTGGGAACTGAACTTTCTGAAATGATGGCAACTGAAGTAAAGAAACAACTCCATCAAGCTATAGAGGAAATCATATCACAAATATTCTCTCACATAAAAAATGAAATGACAACCATGAAATACTGAGCATATCTAAAGAAAATCAAGATAGAAAACAGAAGAACATAAATGATGAAAACTTTGAATGAACAAAATAAGAAACAAATAGAATGCATTAAACAGATTCAAAGGAAAATCCAGGAAATGAGAAATTCCATTGAAAGTTGGCAAACTTGCTTGAATGAAGCTGAAAACAGAATCTGAGACCTTGAAGACAGCATGGAAGCTGACAATCAAGAAAGAAAAGATCTCTTAAAAATAACAAGGAACCAGGAAACAACAATTCAACAGCTGCAAAATGATGCCAAGAGAGAAAACATAAGGTTGATCAGCGTCAACAAAAGAGCAGGGGTCAACACTAATGACCTGAAAAGACTATTAGCAGAAATAATAGAAAAATTTCCAAATGGGAAGAGAATCTGATATACAGATAAGTGAGGCATATAGAACCCCAATTAACCATAACCAAAATAAATCTTCACCCAGACATATAATAATTAGGCTATTAGAAATTCAACACAAGAACATAATACTAAAAGCTGTCAGAGAAAAGAAAAAGATCATCTATGAAGGAAAGCCTATCAGAATCACGGCAGACTTCTCAACACAAAACTTTAAGTCAAGAAGAGCTTGGAGTGAAGTATTGCAAATCCTGAAAGAAAACAACTTGCAACCCACATTGATGTATCCTGTAAAACTATCTTTAAAAATTGATGGAGAAATAAGATACTTCCACAACAAAGAACAACTGAAGAAATTTATGACCACCAAACCAACACTACAAAGAGTACTAAAAGACAATCTAGAGAGGAACAAAGCTAACTACAATCTTAATAAAAGCATCAAAAGGAAATCGCTAACCAGGGCAAATAATTAAGCAGGAAATGTAGAAAAACAACAACAGAAAGCTAACATAACAGGGATAATTCAGTACATATCAGTTGTTTTAATCAATGTAAGTGGTCTCAACTCACCAATAAAAAGAAGCAGACAGGCGGAGTGGGTTAAGAAACAAAATGCAACAACATGCTGTGTACAAGAAACACATTTCACTCCAAAGGAAGTTCACAGACTAAAAATCAATGGCTAGAAAATACTCCATGCAACAGGAGCCCAGAAAAAAGCAGGGGTCGCTATTATGTTTGCAGACAATGTGAACTTCAAACCAAGAAGGACCAAAAGAGATAAAGAAGATCACTACATACTTGTTAGGGGAAAACTTCAAGAGGAAGAGATTATGATCTTAAATATATATGCACCATATATGGGAGAACACAACTATGCAAGAAAAATCTTAAAAGAAATAAAAAACCAATTAAACAATAATACGGTTTTAATGGAGGACCTTAACATCCCATTGTCACAAAGAGACAGATCAAAGAAATAAAAGAACTGAATCAAACTTGTGAAAAAATGGATCCAGTAGATGTGTACCAAGTGTTCCACCCAACAACATCAGAATACACATTCTTCTCAGCTGCACATGGGTTATTCTCTAAAATACCTCATATACTATTCCACAGAGCATGCTTAAGTAAATGCATAAGAACTGAAATAATTCCATGCATATTATCTGACCATAGCACAATAAAATTGGACATTAATGACAAAAAACCCACAAGAAACCCACAAACACATGGAAATTAAATAGTGGTCTCCTGAACAATCAATGGGTCACAGAAGAAATTAAAGAAGAAATTAAACACTATGTACAATTGAACGAAAATGCAAATACAAATTACCAGAATCTGTGGGACAAAATGAAATCAGTCCTCAGAGGGAAATTTATAGCACTAAACTCCCACATCAGAAAAATGGAAAGAATACACATAAACAACCTAATACTGCACCTCAAACTTCTAGAAAAAGAAGAACAAGTCAAGCCCAAAAAAGGGAGGAAATTACGAAGATCAGAGCAGAATTGAAACTAAGAAAACAATGTGAAGAATTAATCAAACAGTTGTTTCTTTGAAAGAATAAAAAAAAGATGAACTCCTAGCAAACCTTATCAAAAAGAGGAAAAAAACCCTCAAATCCATGCAACAAGAAGCAAAAGTTTGAAATCACTACAGACACTGTGGAAATACAGAAGATAATCAACACCTACTTTGTAAAACTTTACTCACATAGATTTGACAACACAGAAGAAATGGACAGATTCCTAGAAAGCCATGAATTACCAAACCTGAATCAAGAAGATGTAAAACTGCTGAATAACCCAATTTCAGCTAATGAAGTTGAAAATGTAATTAGTACCTTTCCAACAAAAAAAGCCTAGGTCCTGATGGAAATACAGAAAATCGTCAACACCTACTTCAACAAAATTTACTCATATAGATCCAATAACACAGAAGAAATGGACAGATTCTTAGAAATCTATGAATTACCAAAGCTAAATCAAGATGTAAAACTGCTGAATAACCCCATTTCAGCTAATGAAATTGAAAATATAATTAGAACATTAGCAACAAAAAAAGCCCAAGTCCTGATGGATTCAATGCTGAATTCTACAAGAAATTTAGGGAAGACTTAATGCCAACACTCCGCAAACTCCTCAGTGAAATTGAAAGGGATGCAAATCTCCCTAACTCATTCCTGGAAGCAAGATCTTCCCTAATACCAAAAGCAGAGAAAGACCCAACCAAAAAAGAAAATCATAGGCCAATCTCCCTAATGAACATAGATGCAAAAATCCTTAATAAAATACTGGCGAATAGAATACAGCAAGCCATCGGAAGATTATATACCATGATCAAGTGGAATTCACCCCAGCAATGCAGGGATGGGTCAACATATACAAATCAATAAATATAATACACTATATCAACAGAGCCAAGGACAAGAATCACACAATTATATCAATAGATGCAGAAAAAGCTTTAAAAAAATTGACACTCATTCATGATAAAAACCCTAGAGAAAACTGGAATAGATGGTCGCTACCACAACTTGATAAAAGCCATATATCACAAACCAACAGCCAACATCTTACTAGAGAAAAACTGTAAACTTCTATCTAAAATCAGGAACAAGACAAGGATATCCATTATGACCACTCCTATTCAATATAGTTCTGGAAACATTAGCCAGAGCAATTAGACAAGAGAGAGAAATAAAAGGAATAAGGATAGGAAAGGAACAACTTAAATGATCATTATTTGATGATGATATGATACTCCACATAGAAAATCCCCAAAAATCCATTGAAAGGTTTCAAGATGTAATAACCAAATTCAGTAATGTTGCTGGATACAAGATCAACACTCAAAAATCAATAGCATTCCTTTACACAAACAACAAACTCACTGAGAGGGAAATAAGGGAAACCAGACTCTTCACTATAGCATCCAAAAATTGAAATACTTAGCAAAGGAAGTAAAAGATCTATACAGTGAAAATTACAGTACTCTGAAAAAGGAAATTAAGGAGGACCTCAGAAAATTGAAATATATTCTCTGTTCATGGATAGGAAGAGCTAACATCTTGAAAATAGGCATTCTTTCAAAATTGTGATGCAGATTTAATGCAATCCCAATCAAAATGCCATCTGTGTACCTCACAGAGCTGGAGAAATCATCCCTAAAATTCATCTGGAACCAGAAGTGACCTAGAATAGCAAAGGCAATTCTGGGCAACAAAGTTAAGGTAGGAGGCATCACAACCCCCAACCTGAAACTATATTACAAAGCTACTGTGATAAAATCAGCATGGTACTGGAATAGAAACAGACCTGAAGATAAATGGAATAGATTAGAAGATACAGACACAACTACAAACACACTCAGCCACTTCATCTTTGACAAAGGGGCCAAACATGTACCTTGGAAGAAAGATATCCTCTTTAATAAGTGGTGCTGGAAAAACTGGCTTTCCATATGTCATAAAATAAAACTAGTTCCATGTCTATCACCATGCAATAAACTAAAGTCAAAATGGATCAAAATCTAAATATTAAAACACAGACACTAAATATGCTGGGAGACAAAGTAGGTAAAAATCTTGATGACATAGGAGTAGGCAGAGAGTTCATGAACGAAAATCAAACTGCATAGGAAATACTGCCCAGAATCAACAACTGGCATCTTGTCTTTTTAAAAGTTTTTGCATGTCAAAGGAAATCTCTGAGTGAAAATAAAGTAATGAATTGGCAAAATACCTTAGCCAACTGTCCCTCATTCAATGGATTTCTATCTGAAACATACATAGAATTAAAATAATCAGGCCCCTAAACTTCAAGGACTCAATCCAAAAATGGACATCTGCAATTAATACACACTTCTCAGAAGAAGAAATACAAATGGCTAAAAAATATATGAAAAAATTTCAACATTAATGGCCATTTGGGAAATGCAAATTAAAACAAGACTAAGATTCCATCTCACCCCAGAAGGAATGGCCAAGATCAAGAAATTAACCAATATCAAATGCTGGAGCAGCTGTGAGGAAAAAGGAACTCTTCTCTACTATTGATGGGAGTGTAGACTGGTGCAACCACTGTGGAAATCAGTGTGGAGATTCCTAAAGAAGCTAGGATTAGACATTCCATTTGACACAGCTATCCTGCTTCTGAGCATTTTCCCAGAAAAATTGAAAACATCATACCATAGTGATATATGTGCACCCATGTTTATAGCAACACTATTTTAATAGCCAAATCTTGGAATCACCCAAGTGCCTATCAATCAAGGAATGGATAAAAGAGGTGTGGTATTTTTATACAATGGAGTACTACTTAGCTATCAACAAATATTGCATCAAGACTTTTATAAGTGATTGGACAAGGCTTTAAACCATACTCATAAATGAAATAAATCAGATTCACACGTGCAAATACCATATTGTCTCCTTGGTGTAGGAAACTGAAAAATTACACATTATCCAAAATCTACAGTAAATACTGTGTAAGGGAAAGAAACTGCTCAAAGGGGAAAAGTAATTGGGATAGGGAAAAGTAGAAAAGAAAGAAGGGAAAAGGAAAAAGACATAAGTTTGTATATATGTATATATAAGATAACTAAAATTACTACTATACTACTAAATATATTAGTTATTGGAATAGAACAGTTAATACTCTTATTATATCAATTTTATATTTCTATACCTGTTAATCTAAACATCCCTTTTGAAAGTGACAACATGCAATATTACAACCATTGTCAAATTCCTATCCTCTTGTTTTTGTTTTGTTTTGTTTTTTTGGTACCCGGAATTGAACTCACAACCTTGCACCTGCCAGTCAGAGGCTTAGGCCACTGAGCTAAATCCCGACCCTATTTTTTCAGACAAGGTCTCCCTATGCAGTTCAGGCTGACTTTGAACTCACTTTGTAGCCCAGGCTGGTCTCGAACCCACAAAAATCCTCCTGCCTCAGCCTCCCAAGAGCTAGGTTTAAAGGCTTGTGCCACCATGCCCGGCTCTTGTTTTTTAAATCTATACTTTTATTGTATTTGATTTGTTGTTTTTGTTTGTTTGTCTCTTTTGCTTTTTGCTTTTCTTTGCTGTGTCTTTTTTCTCTTAAATAAAGAAAATACAAAGTTTCCATCATTTTCTTATGTTCCTTTATTTTTTTATCTAGATCTTCTTTAGATATGCACAGCATTTCTTTCATGATGTTTGTCATTTCATTTTTTACCTGAGAGATTATTTCTGGCCTGATTTCCTCTGTAGCTTCATGGAGTTGTTTCTTTACTTCAGTTGCTATCATTTCAGAAAGTTCAGTTGTGCAATTTCCAGTTTCTTTCATTTCAGTGTCTCTTGGATTTGTTCTCAGTGAGCTGGAGGACTGAGACTGCATGTTGCTGTTTCATTTTGTCATTTTCCTCTTGGACCCATGTGGCTTGCTGGGCACCCTCCTGATGAATTGCACTGGAACACTGTGCTATGCAGAACTTACATTTTCCAGTATCCCAGTGGCTAGTCGGGGTGCACCCCCAAACTTTGGCACTGGAGCCTTGTGCTCTGTTACCTGTAAGGCTGGCAGGGTGTTCCCCTGCTGTGTTGCTCTGGGATGCTTGGTTGGACAGAGTTTGGATCCACCATACAGCTAGTAGGGACACAGTCCTGGAGTTTGTCATCAGGGCCTAGTACTTGTCTCCTCCACAACCATGTGGCTAGCTGGGACACACCCCCAGTGTGTCACCAGGGCCTAGTGCCTGGCTGGTGGAGTTGAGAACCTCTGTGCCCCAGGCAGTTAGCGAGAATGCACCCTCAGAGTGTGGTACTGGTGTCTTATGCCTGGCTGGGTGGAGTTCAGAGCCTCTGTGGTGTGGGCTAGCCAGAGCACCCACACACACATGTATGGTGCCAGGGCCTTTCTCCTGGCTGGGCAGAATTCAAAACTTCTGGGACCTGCCATGTGGCTAGCTGGGCCATACCCCTGAAGTTTCAAGCTGGGGCCTTGTACTTTGATGGGCAGAGATCAAATTCTCCAAGATCCATCGGCTATGCTGGCTGCTCCCTGATGAGTGGCTCTGGTGCTCTGGGCTGGGCTGGACTCAGTACCTCTGTGAGGTGTGATGCTGGCCAGGCCTTCCCCTGATGGATTGTGCTGGGATGCTGGGCTGGGCAGAGCTCAGATCCTCTGTGCAGCTAGTGAGGACACACCCCTGGAGTGTGGTACCAGCAACTTACATCTGGCTGGGTGGAGTTCAGAACCTCCAGGACCCAGATGGCTAGGCAGAGTGTGCTCCTGGAGTGTGCCACTGCTGGGACCTTGCATCTCTTTTGGGTTGGGTTTTTTTCTGTTTTGTTTTGTTTGATTTTATTATATCCAATGGCATGGTTATTTCAAAGATAACAAAATGTATTATGGTAGTCATTTTGGATTTACTATTATCTTGTTTTGAAGTCCTTTACTGCATTCATTGTTTTGTTTTTATTGGGTCTATTCTGTTCTATTTTGTTTGATATTTACTATGTCTGAAGGTATCTGCAGCTATTTTGAAGACAACAAGAGGCATTATGGTAACCATTGTTGATTTCATATTGTCTTGAAGTCCTGTGTCACTTGTACTGATTTGTTTTGATTGGCTTTATTCTGTTTTATTTTGCCTGGTTTTATTCTCTTTTAAATAAAAAAAATTGCAAAATGGTAACTGAAATGAATAGACAGTTCTCAGAAGCAGTACAAAAAGGCCAACAAATACATGAAAAAAATACTGTTTACCACTGTCAGTTAGAAAGATGCAAGTGAAAACCATATTGAGATTGTATCTCACTGCAGAAAGACAGGCTATCATCAAGAAAACAAAAAATAAGTAATGCTGAGGTGGCTGTGGGGAAAAAGGAAACCTATGTTCTTAATGAGAATGCATTCTAGTATGACCACTGTGAAAATCAGTATGGGGATTTCTCAAAACAGTAAAAGTTCAGATTTCATTCTGCTCAGCTATTCCCTATATTAGGAATCTTCATGAAAGTGTTAAAATCATTATATTACAGCAATACACGCATACCCATGTTTATAGCAACACAATTCACAATAGCTAAATTTTGGAATCAGTCTATATGTCCACTAACAAATAAATGAACAAAGACAAAGTGATATTTTTACAGAATAGCATGCCACTTTGTCATAAAGATGAATAAAATTGAATCATTTAAATGAAAATGGTTGCAACTTGAGACCATAATGGTAAGTGAAATGTCAGACATGCAAGCTTAGTCATAACATGATTTCTCTTATATGAGAAACTCAAAACAAAAATAAAAAGCAAAGTAAAAGACAATAGATCTTTTATATATATGAAGTGGTCTGAGCAATAGATGGTGTTGTTGCAGGGATAGAGATAAAAAATGAATTAAAACCGGGCGTGGTGGCGCACGCCTTTAATCCCAGCACTCGGGAGGCTGAGGTAGGCGAATCGTTGCGAGTTCGAGGCCAGCTTTGGCTACAACGTGAGCACAAGGCCGACCTGAGCTACATAGTGTGACCCTGCCTCAAAACTAGGGCCGCGAGTTTGGCTCAGTGGCTTAAGCACCTGTCTGGCAGGCGTGAGGTTGTGAGTTTGATCCCCGGTGCCCCCCAAAAAAATGAATTAAACTGTATCATGTATAAGTATAAACTCTCCATGATGATTGCAGTCAACATGCACTACATTTACCAATAAAAAGTCTACACACCCAAAAGGTTCAAATTTTATGCCTCAACATTTATAAGCCAAGAAATTCCCTCCTTATGGTAATCCCATTCTAACCCCCCAGTTTAAAGTAGACACCCACTAATCAATGTTCCTAATATAATTTTAATCAAAAATGCAGAATATTCCAACCAATATTAGATAATTACAATAGATTAGTCTGGAACATTGCTTGACTTTTGTTTTTAAGATAATTTCCCTTGATTGGCTATAAATATGCAATTCAAGAAAAATTGAAAGAATATATACAATAATGATATTTCATTGTTATTATTAATATACACAGAAATGTTTTAAACATGAATTTGACAATTTAAAAAAGCAGGATGAATCTGATTATAAAGAGTGTAATAAACATAGGAGGACTTATTGAACGATTACTAACTTCTCATATCTAGTGACATACAGTTATTTTATAATAGAATGCCAGTGCCTGAAATTAAGTGAAAAAAGCCAAGATGTCAAGACAAACACAGATGCCTATAAGACTACCACAGAAGAGACATATGTAAAGCAGGATTCAATGCCTATCTGTTAATTTATTGCCTCCTTATGCATCCTTTAATAGGAAGTAAATGACAAAACATACTGTTACTACTCTTCTCATCCTGCAACAGTGTGAATTCCAACCAAAGTAGTGTAGCACCAGGGGGAAAGAATCACAGTCTACTAGATTTCCATATTAAATTTTTTAACATATCATAGATTTGGATCTGTTAATAAAGGCACTATTTCCATTTTTTAAAAGGATTTTTATTCACTTTTCACATCAGCATAATTTTAACATTAAATGAAAATAAACAAGTTTTCCCTATGAAACATTTATGAAGTACTACTTTGTTATGCATACTTGCTTCTTAATTGGTTTTTTTTTTTGCTTAAGCAAGCAAATAATTTATAAAGGATAGCATCTTATCATTAATCAGTTACTAAATGATGCAGTTGTAAATGCGTCATCAATTCCAACCTAACAGCCTTTCTTGGTGGTTCTGATGAATAGGAAATCTTGAACCTGAAAGAAGCATGTCCTATTTGACAAACCTAAAGTGATTTGAAGCTATTATTAAAAGAATATTGATGCATAAGCCCTTTATCATTTCATAGTTGCTTTGTTCTTTGATTTCAAGGTATTTTCTCCAGCCTCTGTGAGTATTTTATCCTCAGAATGACATTGTTTCTCTTGTAATAGACTTTAACACTGCTATTATTAGTTTTATTATTAAAAGCATTTTGGTAGCAATTAAGTTAGTATTGTTACCTTGGAAAGGACACTTGTAACTAATTGCTTTGTCAAGAACTATTTTTTATAGAGGTACCCGTTTTAAAAAAACATGTCATGTATGTTTCCTGTGAGACAAATAGTTCACCAACTTACAGTGAGATAGGGATTTCATAATGCCCCAATGTCCACATCTCAATGATTAAGCTCACCCTTTTCCTGTTTTCTTTGTATTGTTCTTAAACTCTTTTACCTCAGTTTTGTCATCTTTGAAATTATGACAAAAATAATCACTTTCTCTTGTCATTTTGAACTATAGAAAATAATCTAATGCAAATTCCCAATTCAGAGTAAATATTATTCTTTAGATTGTTACTATGGTGTTTTTACTCATACATATTTGATTAGCCACATGTCCACTTGCAGAATAATGCATACAATTTTGAAAAATGTTGGCAACAATTTCTTAATATCAAGTTACTTCTACTCAATTCAAGACTGAACATTTAGTATCTTTTCAAGTAAATATGTGGTTTTATCTATAACACATGTGCAAGATTAATTTTGATGATTTATTACTGACTAACCATTACAGGATATTACCAGAAAGTTACACAAACATTAATTATAATTTAAAATTCTATGCAGCAGCAAAGTATATAGGTTTTTACTTCAAAATCATGAATATGAGCCAGCAGGGGCAAGAAGAAGTCAACCATGACTCCACATGTGCACAGGCTCCCATCAGGGTATACATCCCACTGATAGCCAGTACAGGCTAGGAGAAGAAACCAGTCATGCTTCTGCATACCCACTGGCTACTATCATGGACTGTCTTGCTGGTAGACAGCATTGGCCAAGAGAAGAAGTATCCCTGACCCAACATGCCCATGAACATAAGGGAAGACTTGGTAGAGGCACATGATGAGGGTCTGGAGAAGCCCATACCACTCCCAGTCACTTCTCTGGGAAATTAGATTCAGAGAAAACCAGATGTCTGACACATGCCCCTAACACTGTGGATGGGTAGCCAATGTGGGAAGCACCTGGAACCCCACAACAGGCTCATCTGGAGGAACAAAAGGAAGTGTCAAAACAAAGGAGCAAAATGCAGTCTCAGACCTCCAGCCCACACAGAAAAAGTCCAGGATACCTAAGCATAGAATAAGTTGGAAGTTACCACTTGAAATTTCTGAAATGATAGCAACCGAAGTCAAGAAACAGCTTCATAAAAGAAATCAGATCATAAATAATATCTCAGGTAAAAAAAGAAATGACAACCATAATGAAAGAATTGCTGAGCATATTTAAAGAAGACATAGATAAAAAAGAAAGAGGAACATAGAAAAATGATAGGTACCTTGAATGAAAAATATAAGAAAGAATCAGAATGCATGAAAGAGATTCCAAGAGACATCCAGAAAATTAAAAACTTCATTGAAAACTGACAGAACTGCTTGAATGCAACTGAAGATAGACTTTTAGACCTTGAAGACAGCATTGCAGCTAGCAATTGTGAAAAGAAAGATCTCTTAAAAGCAACAAGGAACCAGGAAATAATTCAATGCCTGCAAAATGACATGAAGAAAAATAATTTAAAATTGATAGGTGTCAACAAAAAGGTAGGAATCAACACATATGACATACAAAGACAATTTAGAGAAGTAATAGCAGAAAAATTTCCAAGCATGGGAAAAAGAACCTAACATAAAGATAAGCAAGGCATTTTGATTGACTGTATTCTGTTTTATTTCATTTTGGTTTTATTCTTTTCAAAATAAAATAAAAATAAAAATAGAACAGCCCATTTCCCTAAGATGTCTTTGAAGTATCCTTACTGTAGCCTCTGTAATTTATCTAATCAATGTAAACTATACACAATAGTAAAAAATAGAAATAAAAATTGTTAATGTGCATTGAAATTCCTCCCCTGTTTACAAAGAATAAATCTAATTTGGGCTTCTCACCAAAAAAAAAAAAAAGAAAAGAAAAGAAAAGACAAGAAAAGTAAGGCATAAAGAACTCTAGCCATAACCAAAATAAATTGACACCCAGACATATAATAATCAAGAACCCAGAAATTCAGCATAAGAACAGAATATTAAAAGCTGTTAAAGAAATGAAACAGATCAACAATAAAGGAAAACTATCAGAATCATGACAGACTTCTCAACAAAAAACAATCAAATCAAGAAGATACTGGAGTGATGTATTTCAAGTCCTGAAAGAAAACAAGTTTCAAATCAGATTGATGTACTCTCAAAACTATCTTTCAAAATTGATGGGGAAATAAGATACTTCAATGACACAGAACAACTGAAGGAATTGATGACCACCAAATCAACCCTAGAGAGAGTAATGAAGGATATTCTAAAGAGAGATAAAAATGACCATGGTTCCAGGAACAGCAGCAGAGGCGGATTGCCAAGTGGGGCAGGCAATTGAACAGAGGGGAAAAGTAGAGATTCAACAGCAGGAAAATGGCATGGTAGAGATAAGTCCATGCATGTCGGTTGTAACAATTAATGTAAATGGCCTCAATTCACTGAAGTTCTTAGTTAATTTTCTTATTGCTGAAAAAAATGCCCAACACATAAAGTTACAGGAGGAAAGGTTTATTGTTGCTCATATTTTCTAGAGGTTTCAGTTAATAGTTGCCTGGCTCCAAGGCAAGGTAGCATGGCAGAAGTGAAACAGTTAATGATAAACAGAAGGCAGCAAGGGAGCAAAGTGGTGAGGAAACAGCAGCTGGCCTACCTTCCTCCTGTCCCTTTATATCAGTTGAGGCTACTTCCCTCTTGGTAGTGACATCCATACTCAGTGAAGGGCTTCCCATTATCCAAAGCCAGAACTTTACCAAACCAGTGAACTCTTTTAGTAATCACACTTTCTTAGTCTCAGCATCACACACTTAGTTTCAGCATCATACACTTAATCATGTAGCCTAGATTTAGCCACCTTTGAAATGCTCCAACTATGACTCCAGGAGAATTTGGGAGATATCAAGACAAAAAACCATAATATTCTCCCCTGACTTCCCAAAGTCTTGCACTTCCCTTTGCCCAAAAGGAATTTATTCCATCTTTAAGACTTGCCAAAGTCCTAATAGTTTCAGCATTGCTAAGAAGTCCAAGTCCGATGATTCCAGAGATTTAAGCCAAACCTTAGCTGTTGAACCCTGTCCAAATGAAAAGAAAGTTAAATGCTTCCAACATACAATGACACAAGATAAATATTCCCATTCCCAAAGTTAGAAATAAGGATCTAGAAAGTAAGAGGACCAAAGCAACTTCAAAATCCAGCAGAACAAACATGAAATTCTGCAGCTACATGTCTAGCATCTGATGAAATTTCTGGCAAGATGCAAACTTCAAATGTCTTGGGTCGAGTTGTCACTATGGTGCTACCAATTGTTGCAGCTTCCAGGGCTTATGCGTCTGCCTTGCAGTTTTCCTCAGATGGTCCAAATTCTTAGCTTTTCCAGTCTTCTGGGGTCTCCACTATACATTTGGCTTCAAACTCACAGCTTCACACACTGTCAGTTCAAGGGCATACTGCCTGCCCTCCCAGGCATTTTTGTAAAATCTGGATATAAACCTTCCCAAATGCACATTTTTGCATTCTGTAGTCATCCAAAATTATCACCACATGAGCCGGGTGTCGTGGCACACACCTTTAATCCCAGCACTCAGGAGGCTGAGGTAAGAGGAGTGTTGTGAGTTTGAGGCCAGCTCCAGATACAATGTGAGAACAAGCCTGGTCTGAGCTACACAGTGTGACCCTGTCTCAAAAAACTAGGGCTGGGAGTTTGGCTCAGCGATTTAAGCACCTGCTTGGCAGGCATGAGGTTGTGAGTTCAATCTCTGGGTGCCACAAGAAAAAAAAAATCACCACATGGATAATGCCAATGTCTGCCACCAGGTGGAGCAGAAGGTAAACTTCCTTCTTGGTTGCAGTATTCAAGGGCCTAAGAACCAAATCTTGTAAAACAACTTGTCCATGCCACCTCTGTTGGTGACCAGGCTATGTAAAGTTTAAATTGCTGACAATGAAGGGACACACGGCTGTGTTGAAAAAGCTTGTATTCACAATGATCAGAAGTCTAGATAACACCACAGCTGAGGCTGCCCTGGACACAGGGTGCTGATATTCTCTATTCCAGAGCAATAAAACTGTCAAATTTAGACATCAAACAGTTCTCTTAATTGGCAAGTTTTATTTCCTTTGTTTTTCAACATCCTGGTCATGTGCTTTTGCCTCCAATGTGCCCTCCTCTTCCTGAGCTCTCGGAGTATGTGAAAATCTAATAAGTATGGTGATCCAGAAGAGGCATTGTCTCTACTTTCAGGAAGTCTTTATTCCTAGAGAGTTTCGACCTTCCAGGTCTCCCCCAAAGACATAAGTTATCTTTTTCATTTAACCCTTTGCCATAATTCATTTTAGGAGGGTGAGGGCTAGACCAAAACCACAATGCCTCCATTCTGGAACATGGTGCTCTGGGGCTCTCTTCTCAAAGAAAACTATTTCATTTTTTCAATACAGAGGCTGAAAATAATGGGGTCTTGCTAGTTTTTTGTGATGTCTCAGGCAATCTTCTCTATTGTCCTCTTTTGAAATACTTGGGTTTTTCTTCCTAGTCTTTTCAGGCAAAAATTTCTCTTCTCTTCCATCATTGCAGGCTGCAAATTAATGAAGCTTTCTTTTTCCCAGTGTTTTTCCAAATTAATGTTAGTACAGGTAGACCTAGTGATTGCATTCATCCTAGGAAATTTATAGCTGTACATAATATATCTTGATTCTTTTTTCCTCCATTGTCCTTGCCTCACTCTTTTCTGGCTGAAGTAAAAATATTTAAGTCATCTGCTGATCTCTTTGCTCTTGATTCTCAATATAGATCTGGCTAAATGCTCCCAAAATTAGCCATGCCACATTCTCAATATTAGACTTCCTTAAAATTTCTTCTACAAAATTTAATTACTTCATTACACTTAGTTTCCTACAAGGTCTCTTGAAATGATCATAATACAGATCAACTTTCTGGTAAAGCTTGACATACATGTTCTCATGCCCAATAACCAATGCAGTTGTTCTTAATTGAAATCTCCTGAGACTGGTATTTTCTGGTTGCATTTCTATCAGGATTCTGATCTTCTGAACTCGTACCAGAATCTTCTGTCAGAAAGAGGTTGAAACATTCCAGGGCTGCTTCTTCAACTGGTATCTGCAGACCTTTCCAAATCTTTCTTTCATGCCGGTTTCAAAGGTTCTTACACCATATTGTTAGGTAATATCACAGCACAACCACATTTGTAATATCAAAATCTGATCTAGTTAATTTTCTTGAAGCTGAGACAAAATATCTGACAACAACAAGTTAAAGAAGGAAATGTTATTTTGCTTACAATTTGTAGAGATTTCAGTCCATAGTTGGTTGGCTCCAAGGCAAGGTGGAATGAGAAAGGACCATTGAAGAAGAGAAACAGTTCATGGCAGGAAGAAGGCCGCAAAACAATAAAGTAGAAAGTGACAAACAGTAAGCAGAAACTATTGGCAGCCACCCCCTTTCTGTTCCTTATATTTTATATGAACTACTCACTCATAGTGGGTAGAACTATACCCAATTGGGGCACCCTTAGTCCTAGCCTCACACCAGTAATCCCAGTGTCACACATCCTAGATCCAGCCACCTCCAAAGCTAGAATCTATCACCACATAAAGCTTTGGGGAACCTCTAGATAGAAGACATAACACTCTCAATACTTTTACACAGATTCAATGCAGTCCAAACCAAAATACCAACAACATACTTTAAAGAACCAGAGAAAACAATCCTAAAATCTGTATAGAACAGGAAGAGACTCAGAATGACAAAAGCAATTTTAAGTAACAAGAACAAAGTGGGAGGCCATGCAATGCATGTCTTCAATCTATACCACAAAGCAATAATGATAAAAATGGCAAAGCACTGACACAAAAACAGATACACAGATCACTGCAAAAACAGATATTTGATCTTTGACAAAGGGTCCAATAATATATTTTGGAGAAAAGATAACCTACTTAACAAGTAGCACTTGGGAAACTGGTTATCTGTTTGCAGGTGACTGAAACTGGACTCCCATGTCTCACTATATACTAAATTAAAATCAAACTGGATCAAAGATCTAAGCATTAAAACAGAAACATTAACCTACTAGAAGATAAAATAGGTAAAACACATGAAAACATAGGTAGAGGAAAAGATTTTCTAAACAAAATCTCAATTGTGTGAGACATAGGAAGAATGAACAAAAGGGATCATATCAAGCTAAAAATATCTATACAGCAAAAGAACCAATTAGTGTAGAGAAAACACAACCCATATGATGGGGAAAAAATTTCCCAGCTGCTACTCAGACAAAAAGTTAATATCTAGAATATATAAAAAAACTCAAAAAAAATTAAAACACCTAAAATTAAAACTCCCCACAAGAAGTTGGCAAGAGAAATGAAAAGATACTTCAAAGAGGAAGAAATACACATGGTCAACAAATATATGAAAAAATATACAGCATTATTAGCCATTAAACACATGCAAATTAAAACAACAGCAAAGTTCCATCTTACTCCAGAAAGAATGATAATCATTAATAAATTAAACAATAGCAAATGCTGGCATGGCTGTGGTGAATAAGGAACCTTCCTTTATTGTTGGTGGAAATGTAAACTAGTACAGCAATTACTGAATTCAGTAAGGCAATTTCTCAAAGATTGGAAATTTAAAATTCCATGTAACCCTGATATTCCCCTTCTAAATATGTACCCCAAGGAGTTTAATGCATCATGGTACAGCAGTACATGCATACAAATACATATAGAAGCAAAATTTTAATACTCAAGCCCTGCAAACACTCAGTATACCCATCAACAGATGACTGGATGAAGAAAATGTGATAAATAAGCATAAGAAAAAATACTCAGCTAAAAAAGAAAATTTGAGACATTTGTAAGAAAATGGTTGTCTTTGTTACTTTTTACTCCTTGCTGAGACAAAATACCTGACGCCCAAAATTAGGGATGGAAAGGTTTATTTCTTACAGTTTCTCTGGAGTTTCAGTCCATAATTTATTGACTCCAAGGCAGCATGGCGTGGTGGGGCTGCCATTCATGGCAGCCGCAACCACAGCTGCAAGACATGCTGGCAAGAGAGAGAGGGTGGAAGAGAGCAAGAGGAAGACCCGTCTGATTTACACTGTATGTTGCCTCCACCCCTGGGCGGGTGCAGCACTCACATCACCAATTCCAGCACTAGACAACAAACCAAACACAAGCATCAGACAGCCCCATCAAAAGTATATGAGGACTTGGGGGGACATAGTATATCACCCAATACATTCCACCTCTGGACCCCTGAGCACTCATGTACATCTTTAATATAAAAGACATTTAGTCCATCTCCAAGAGTTGCCAATGTCCTAACAGTTTCAGAACTGTCGAAAAGTCCAAGTCCCAAATTTCCTCCGAGATCTATGGCAAACTCTTAACTGTAATCCCCTGTACAAATGAAAACGAGGTTAAGCACTTCCAACATATAAAGGCACAAGATGAACATTACCATTCCAAAAATTACAAACGGGAATACAAAGCATTTTAACCAAAGCAAGTCCAAAATCCAGCAGGGCAAACATTAAGTCCTGGAGTTCTCTGCTCAGCATCTGAAGCAATCTGGTTGTAAGCTCCAAAAGACTTGAGTGACTCCACCCCTGTGGTGCTTTCAGGGGTCTTAACTTCCATAGCTTTCTTTGGACGATCCATGTTCCTTGGCTTCACCCTTACATCTTTACACATTGCTCTCTGTAGGCAAGGAGGAATCTGCCTTAGCCTTTTCTTGTACTTAAAACCAGTGCCATGTGGATGCTGCCAAGGTCCACTGCCAGCTCAAGCAGTAGCCAGATGTTCCTCTCTCTTGGCTGTAGGGGCCGCCTGTCTGTATCACTGAGCTCTCTGAACCTGATTGTGAGGAACAGCTTCTCTATGCTGCAGCCATTCTGGAATCTAGTGTGGCCACTTCCATTCTGGAATCTGGTGTGGCTGCCACCCTTTTGAAACCTCCTGTGGCCTCGGTCACCACTCTGGGACAAGGCACTCTGCAGTTTTCTCCTCTGAGCAAACTCTTTCACTTTTGAAGGCCTGAGGCTGCAAAGGCTGGAGGCCTGCTGCTTCCCTGGCTGCTCCCAGGCCATCTTTTTGATTCCTTTGTTACTTCTCAGCAATCAACGTCTCAGCTCCATCTTTATAGTCCACAGCTTCCTGACCAAACTCACATTTTAAATCTCCATGCCAGGCTCCTTGCTCTTTATTCACAACATAAATCTGACCTAATGCCCCCAATAGCCAGGCCACCATTTCAACATTTGGTTGACTGGAAACTTTTCTGCCAAACTAATTAGCCCTTTGCCTTTAATCTCAGTCTCAGGCAAAGTCTCTGGACACAGGCAAAATGCAGACAAACTGTCTGCCAAGCCATAACACACATCATGTGGAGTCCAACAACCAATGTGGCCCTTCTTCCCAGCAGAAACCTCCCAAGCCTGGTCTTTACTGTCAGGCTTTCTATAAGCCTTCTGTTCTCCTGGGCTCTGACCAGAATCTCCCATACAAAACAGCCTAAGCTTTTCCAGCACTATGCATGTAGGTGACATCTCCAAACCTTTCCAAACTCTTCCCACATGCCATTTCCAAAGGCTCTTGAACCACATGTTCAGGTGTAGTCACAGCAACAACCCCACTCCTCTGGTACAAAATTCTGTCTTAGTTTTACTCATTGCTGAGACAAAATACCTGACGCCCAAAATTAGGGAAGGAATGGTTTATTTCTTACAATTACTCAGGAGTTTCAGTTCATACTTAGTTGGCTCCAAAGCAGCATGGTGTTGCGGGCTGCCATTCATGGTGGCCACAACTGCAAATGCAAGGCATGCTGGTCAGAGAGAGCAGAAGAGAAAGAGAGGGAAGACCTGCCTCCATTACACTGTATGCCAGCTCCACCCCTGGGCAGGTGCGGCACTCACATCACCAGTGCTAGACAACAAACCAAACACAAGAGTCAGACTCAGCCCCATCAAAAGTATATGAGGACTTGGAGGGACATAGTATATCACCCAATACAATGGTTGTACCTGGAAAATATAATTTTAATAAAATACACCAGATGCATAAGTTTAAAGACCATGTGGTATCTTTCATTTGAGTGACACAAAGTACAGAGTGAATAATAAAGGATGGATTAAAGGGAACTGTGAGATGAGTCTCTACCAATAGAGAAGTGGTACAAGTGAACAAGAGTAAAGGATGATAAAGAGAAGAGAAAATAAATGGAATAAAGATACACCATGTACAGCAACCTGATATCCTCAATGAATGTAAACATTGTATGCCATAACATGAACTGTTTTTTTTTCTTGTGGCACCAGGGATTGAACTCACAACCTCATGCCTGTCAGTCAAGCACCTAAGCCACTGAGCCAAACTCTTGGCCCTACTTTTTTGAGGCAGGGTCACACTATGTAGCTCAGGCCAGCCTTGCACTTGTGTTGTAGCCCAAGCCAGCCTCAAACTCATAATCCTCCTCCTACTTCAGCCTCCCAAGTGCCATAACATGAACTAAGATTAATAGTATCATCAAGAATGAAAATCAGAGTAGAGGAATTAGTGAAAAGGAGAAGGAGGGGGAGTGCTACTGGAATGGGATTTTTTAAAAAAAGAAAAAGCTGATATACTCTCCAAGACAATTTTAAACTGCAAGAACAGCATACATGTACTAATAAAATTTAAAAAGTAAGTAAATAAAGAACTATAGGTATAGGAATAAAAAGGACTTTGCAACTTAAAGACATTTACAAAATCCCACAGGTAACATCATATTCAACAGTGAAAAAATACTAGAGAGTTTACTAAAAATTTAGTAAAACAAATTAAGAAAATTTCATCAGAGTTACACAATGCAAAGTCAGTGAACACAAATCAATTCTATTCTTGAATTAATTTAGTTTTTTGGAAATGGAAGGGAGACCAGAACATGAAGCACATAAAATAAACAGTTAAGAAGCTTTTGCATATGTACTAACTCCACAATGAATGTAATCTTTATGTACTATAAACATATATTAATCAATTTTTTAAGAAATGTTATCATTTATTGATTTTGAACTAGTTTCTCATTTTAATGATTTCTGAATTTTATGATCAGTTACAATTCATTGTTTATTATTTTCTCAATGCATCATACTTTGTATATTTCCTCCACAAAGCATATCCTTATTATTCTTGTTGATTTTCTCAGTATGTTTGGTTTCAGTATGTTTTCCTAACTACTCATGATAATAAATTTACCTGTTTATTCTAATGAATTGACAAAAACACTGATTTCTTTTTCTGTATTTTAAATAGTTTAAAATACTTGTAGAAATGGTAAACTTTAAATCTTTTTACAATTCTCAGCTTTCACAATTTGAGATGCTTTATTTTATAAAATCCTACATGGGAACCCAGCTGAACTGTTTCTGAGGTGATAACCATTCCCATTGACTCTCTACTACCACAGGAACCCAGGAGAACTCTGCCCAAGATGGTGGGCATTCTCATAGATTCTCTGCCATCACTGGGAACCCAAGTTTGGTGTGCCTGAGGTGACAGTCATTCCCATCAACTCTCTGACACTTCAGGAACCTAGGTGAACTACACTTGAGGTGGCAGTCAATTGCACACCCCTCCACCATCACAAGTACACAGAAAAGGACAGAATGAAGAAGCAAAATGCAATCCCAAAACTCCAGCCCAGCCAGAAAAAGTCCAGGAGACATCAACATAGAAGAAATTGGGTGACAGACACCTGAAATTTCTAAAAAGATAGCAACTGAAATAAAGAAAAAATCCATATAGCTATAGGAGAAATCAGAACAAAAATAAACCCTAATGTTAAATAACAAATGTCAACATTTTTAAACAAAATGTTCAGCACATTTAGAGTAGAGATAGATAAGAAAATAGATGATGATGGGAAGAGGATGCAAATCATTAGTGAACAATGCAGGAAACAACTAGACTGCATGAAACAGATTCAAGCAGATATCCAGGAAATCAAAAATTCCATTGAAAGCTGGTAAAACTGCTTGAATGAAACTGAAGACAGACTTTCAGATCTTAAAGACAGGATAATGACTAGTGGTTATGAAAGAAAAGACCTCTTGAAAATAGCAAAATATCAGGAAAAAGCAACTCAGCAGCTACAAGACAATGCAAAAAGTGTAAGAATAATTGGTGTCAATGAAAAAGCAGAAGCCAACACAAATGGCATTTAAAAAAAAACTATCTGCAAAAGTAATAACAGAAATTTCCCCAAGTATGTCAAAAGAATCAGACACACAGAAAAGTGAGGCATATAGTATCCCAGTTAGCCATAACCAAAATAAATCTACACCCAGACATATAACCAAGATCCCAGAAATTAAGCACAAAGCAGAATATTAAAGGCCATTATTCAAAAGAAACAGATCATGTATAAACAAAAGCCCAACAGAATCAAGGTAGACTTCTCAAAACACAGTGTAAAGGCAATAAGAGCTTGGAGTGAAGTATTCAAGTCCTGAAAGAAAACAAATTTCAAACAAGACTGATGTACCTTGCAAAACTAGCTTTCAAAAATAAAGAAGAAATAAGATACTTGTATAATAAAGAACAACTAAAGACATTCATGACCACCAAACCAACACTATAAAGTGCACTGAAAGATTCCAGACAGAGACAAAAATGACAGTTCCAAAACCAATAACAGAAAGAAACAACAAAGCAAGACAAACAATAAAACAGAAGGGAAAATTAGGGAACTAAAAACAGGAAAATAGCATGACAAAGACAAAATAATACTTATCAGTTATAACCATCAATGTAAAGTGCCTCAAATTGCCAATCAAAAGAAACAGACTGGCAGAATTTACCAAGAAACAAGAGCAACAATACACTGTATACAAGAAATGCATTTAACTAAAGAATAAATTCATAGACTAAAAGTCAAAGGATGGAAAACAATATTTCATGCAACAGGGACCCAGACAAAAAGCATGGGTAACTATTCTGCTTGCAGATATTGTAAACTTCAAATCAATAATGATAAAAAGAGATAAAGAAAATCATTGCATACTTGTTAGGGGAAAAATTCAAGGGGAAGAAATAACGATAATATGTATATATGCACCAAATACTGGAGCACCCAACAAAATAAGACAAATATTGATAGACACGAAAAAATAGATAAGCAATAACAGTTATGGTGGGGTACATTAATAGTGCATTGTCACAAAAAGGAAGACCAAAAAGAAATAATCAACAAAGAAACAACAGAAATGAACCAAATCTGTGAACAAATAGACATAGTAGATGTTTACAGAAAACATTAGAATACACATTCTTCTCAGCTGCACATGGGATGTTCTCTAAAATAGAACATATTCTAACCCATAGAACATGCTTAAGTAAATGCAAATGAATTGAAATTATTCCATGCATATAATCTTCCCATAGTGCAATGAAACTGGAAATTAAGTACATTAGAAACCACAAAAACTCTATAAACACTTGGAAATTAAATAACACCCTCCTGAACAACCAATGAGTCACAGATGAAATTAAAGAAAAAATTAAACAATATCTACCATCAAACAAAAGTGGAGACACAATTTACACAAACATGTTGGATGCAATGAAAGCAATTTGAGGAAGAAAATTTATAGCAGCAAATACTTACATGAGGAAAACAGAGCATAAATATACAGCTTAATGCTACAACTGAATTTTCTAGAAAAACAAGAACGAGTCAGGCCCAAAGTGCATAGAAGAGAAGAAATTATAAATATCAGAGCAGAAATTAACACATCTGAAATGAAGAAAATAATTCAAATAATAAATGAAGAGTTGGTTCTTTGAAGGAATAAATGATTGACAAACACCTAGCCAACATTCTCAAAAAAAATGAAGAAAACACTCAAATTCATGCAATAAGGAAAGAAAAGGGTTAAATCACAGCAGATTCTATGGAAATTCAGATCATCAATACCTGCTTTAAAAATCTTTACTAGCATAAGATAGAAAACACAGAAGAAATGGACAGATTCCTAGACATGTATGAATTACTAAAACTAAATCAAGGAGATATAAAAATATAATAACTCAATATAAGTTAATGAAATAAAACACATAATTAAAAACTTACCAACAAAGAAAAGTTTGGTTCCTGATAAATTCATGACAGAACTCTATAAGAAATTTAGAGAAGATTTAATGGCAGTACTCCTCAAACTCTTTAATGAAATTGAAAGAGGAGTAAGTCTTTCTAACGCATTCCTTGAGGCAAGCATTACTCTGATACCCAAACCAGACAAAGACAACTAAAAAAAGAGAACTACAGCCCATTCTCCTTAATGAACAATTTTTCAACAAAATATTAACAAACAGAATGAAACAAATGATCAAGAAAATTATACACCATGATCAAGTGGGATTCATCCCAGGAATTCAGGGTTGGTTCAACATTTGCAAACCAATAAATGTTATACATCATATCAACAGAGCCAAAAACAATGATCACATGATCATCTCAATAGATACAGAGAAAGCTTTCTATAAAGTTCAACACTCAATCCTAATTAAAAGAAAACCCTACAGAAAATTAGAATAGAAGATTTTTACCACAATGTGATAAAAGTCATGTGTGACAAATCAACAGCCCAAATCATACCAAATGGACAGAAACTGAAAATTTTTGCTCTAAACTCAGGAACAGACAACAAGATCCACTCTCACCACTCACATTCAATATTGTTCTGGAAACTTTAGCCAGAGATATTAGACAAGAGAGAGAAATAAAAGGAATATGGACAAGAAAGTTAGCAGTTAAACTATCATTATTTGCAGATTATGTGATAATTTACATAGACAACCACAAAAATTCCACAAAAAGACTTCTAGAATTAATAAACAAATTCGGTAGCATAGCCAGCTACAAAGTTGACACTCAAAACACAGTGCCTTTTCTGTACACAAATAACAAGCTCACTGAGAAAGAAATTAGGGAAATCACACCCTTCACAATAGCATCCAAAATACTGAAATACTTAGGAATCAGTCTTACAAAAGTTATAAAAATCTATACATTGAAAATTAAAGCACTCTAAAAGAAAGCTAGAGGAACATATCAGAAAATGAGAAGGTATCACTTGCTCATGTATAAGAATAACCAAAATTGTGAAAATGACCATACTCCCAAAACTTTTATCCAGATTGAATGCAATGCCGATCAGTATGCTTTTGGCAGACCTCACAGATCTAGAGAAAATATTCATAAAATTTATTTGGAAACAGAAGAGACCTAGGAAAGTAAAGGCAATGCTGGGCAACAAAGGCAAGGCAGGAGGCATACCAACCTCTTACTTTAAATTATACTACAAAGTTCCTGTAATAGATTTTGGGATGAGAGGCAGCAACCAAAGCAAGTCCGCCTGCCTCCCTGGTGAGCTTGCATGACTACGTGGAACCCAGGGAGAGTACTATGTGCCTTCTGTGAACCCTCCATGTTGGGGCTAGAGGCAGCAACCAGAAGCAAGCCCGCCTGCCTCCCTGGTGAGCTTGCACTACTGCGCAGAACCCAGGGAGAGAGCCATGTGCTTTCTGCAAACCCTCCATGTTGGGGAGAGAGGCAGCAACCAAAGCAAGTCCGCCTGCCTCGCTGGTGAGCTTGCGTGACCACACAGAACCCAGGGTGACAACTATGTGCCTTCTGCAAACCCTCCATGTTGGGGTGAGAGGCAGCAACCAGAAACAAGCCTTTCTACCTCCCTGGCGAGTTTGCGTGACTGCACAGAACCCAGGAAGAAAACTATGTGCCTTCTGCAAACCCTCCATGTTGGGGCGAGAGGCAGCAACCAAAAGCAAGCCCACCTGCCTCCCTGGTGAGTTTGTGCTTCACGTGGACTCCAGGAGGAGAGAAAGAGGTGTGTCCCATAGGTCTGCCGGCATGCGAGCTATGAATCAAGGACCTCCCCTCCCATGAGCATCCTGCTTGCTAAGAGGAACTGCTGGGTTCATGGCCACTGGGGTACATAAAGCAACTAAATGCTTGTTTTGTTGAATTGTTTTGTAGGCCTGGTGCCCGCAGTCTCAGCATTTCTTGGGTAGATGACATTTTCTAGTGTGGCAAATAGGTGGGATTGTCCTCTGTCTTGTCTTTGAGCTCCAATATTGTTGTCATTGCTTTGCTTAATTTTGTTTAATTTTCGTTTCTTTTTTTTTTCTTCATTTCACATCCTGTTTTTATTGGTCTTACTGTGTTTTGTTTTTGGTCTGTTTTTGCTATGCCTGATGGAATGGTCAACTATTCTGAAAGTAACAAGATACAATATAGTAGCTATTGTTTTCATGGTATCTCTCTTTGAAGTTCTATGCCAGTTCTACTGCTTTGTTTTGATTGTTCTGTTATCTTTTGTTGGATTTCACTATCTATGAAATAAAAAAAAACAAAGTTCCTATGATAAAATCAGCATGGTAATGGGAAAAAAAAGACATGAGAATCTGTGGAACAGATTAAAAGATGCAGACACAACTACAAACACACTATGTCAATGTATCTTTTTGAAAGGGGCCAAACAAGTTCATTAGAAGAAAGACAGCCTCTTTAATAAATGATGCTGCAAAAATTGGCTTTCCACATGCCAAGGACTAAAACTAGGTGCATATCTGTCACCATTCACTAAATTAAAGTCAGAATGGATCAAAGATCTAAATATTAAAACAGAAACACTATCTCTACTGAAAGAAAAGTTAGGCAGAAATCTTTTAGCCATAGAGGTAGGCAGAGAGCTCATGAACAAAACACGAACTGCACAGGAAGTACTTCAAAGAAAAAGCAAATGGGATCTGATCTTATTAAAAAATGTTTGTACATTAGAATAAATCACCAACAGAATGAAAAGACAACCCATAGGCTGAGAAAGAATTTTAGCTAATTTTCCCTCAGACAAAATATTTCTATCTAGAACAAAAAGAATTCAAAAGAATCAGAACCCCCAAATTCAAAGACACAATCCAAAAATGAGCATCTGAGATGAATATGCACTTCTCAGATGAAATGCAAATGGAAAATAAATATATGAAAAAATGTTCAACATCACTGGTCATTCAAGAAATGCAAATTAAAGCAACACTGAGATACTCATTCCAGAAAGAATGGCTATCATCAAGAAATCAAAAAAAAAGAAATCAAACAATAACATATGCTCATGGTGCTGTGGGGGAAAAAGAAACTTATCCACTGTTGCTGTAAGTGCAGACTGATACAACCCGTGTGGAGATTCCTCAAAAAACTAGGTTTGGAGGTCCCATTCAACTCAGCTATTTCCCTTCTGGGTATTCTTCCAAAATTTCTGAAAACATACCACAGCAATTTATGTGCCCCCATGTTTATAGCAACATAATTTATAATAGCTAAATTCTGGAAACAACCCATTTGCCTGTGAACAACTAAATAGATAAAAGCTGTGGTATTTTTATACAATCAAGTACTACTCAGCTATAAAGAAGGACAAACTCGAGGCCTTCATGGCTAAATGAATGCAGCTTGAGACCATAGTCATCAATGAAATAAAGCAGAGTTGCATGTGTAAATATCGTCTCCTTAATGTAAAAAACTGAAAGAGTAAATAATACCCAAAATGCATAATTCATTTTGTGAAAGTGAAACGGGAAGAAACCGCTGAAAAGGAAAAAAAAAACTGGAGTGGAGGAAAGGAGAAAAGAAGGAAGGGAAAAGATTATATATATACATGTGTGTGTATGCATGTGAGTATGTGTATGTATGTGTGCAAGATAGATAATCATACTTCTAATCTCTGTTAGTTCTTCAAAAAATGGTTTGTACTTTTATCATTTGATTAGTTTTCCATGCCTATATCTTGTAATCTGAATAACTACTTTGAAGATAACAGCACAAAATATAGTAACCATTGTTTTTAGTCTTTTTTGTTTTGTTTTAAAATAAATATAATATACTGTAAAATAAATTTTTAAAAATCCAAGATAATAACAGTACCTACTCACCAGTTACGTTGTGCATAGGTTTCTCTAGTTCCTTTAATCTAACAATACAATCTATTTTATGCATATTCAAGTAGCAGTTCTTTGAAAAATCACTGTTATTTTATCACTGAAAATGTTTAAGATATTTTTGAGAAAAATGTTCTCCCACTATTATGTGGAAGAACATAGAACAATAGTTTATGAAAATTCTTTACATGCATTTCAGCCCTATCTGTTTTTCACAAAGTGGACAAATTCTGAGATGTAGAAACAAAATTTGATTGCCCATTATAATTCACTGATGAAATGTATAGAGCAGTTCTGTACTTCAGTAATGTACATATTCCCTACAATTGGAAGGATTGTTAAGATAGGATGGAGTAAAAACTACTAGTACTACCACAGTGAATAATAGGATAAAATGTTATAATATTTTATTTAATAAGCTTTTGCTTTAGAATCATTTCATATTTCTAGAAAAGTGGTCAAACGTAATGCAAACACTTCTGTACTCTCCATTCATTTTCAGTAATTTTTAACATGTTACTCTAGTATGATGCATTTTGCCACAACTAAGGAACCAATGTAATGACTATTTTTTAAACTAATTTATGCTTTGTTTTCTTTTTCCTCAATAATTTTGTTCTTATCCAGGATACAATCCTGTATTCCACATTACATTAACTCTTAATGTGTCATCGATTTTCCAGCCTATGTCAATCCATCATCTTTCTGTTTTTGATTATGTTCTTAGATAGGTATTCTGTAAAATACTCAATTTGGGAAAAACTTACAATTTTTTAATTTAGGTTTCTGATCCGGCCCGCGGATCAACTCATGGGTCTCGCCTGGAGGAGAGACGGGATGGGGGATGGGGGCAGGGCAAGAGGAGAGAGAAATGGAGACAAGTTGAGCAGTTCCGATCAAGTCTCGTTTATTGCGGAAGTGTTTACAGCTTATATAGAAGCAGGAACGGAAGCTGTCATCGCACAGGGGTGTGGTGAGCACGGATAGGCTGTTGTCATTTCCGGGTTAGGCTGGAGAGGATCATGGGAAATGTAGGCTGACACACCGGATGCCCACAGGGGAGAGAGGCGGGGCAGCAGCTGT